>APFE030943781.1:0-13381 GCA_000404065.3 Pinus taeda | reverse complement strand
GTGTGTTGTATCATCCGGGACCAATCAGGATAGTTCTCCTTGCCAGTGACAACTATTCCCACCATAGAGATGATTGAATGCATTCTGTGAAAAAAAATAGCTTCTGCTGATAGAATAATACTTCTAATGGCAAAAATAATGTGCTTTTGTGGAGGGAAAGAAAAACTTTTGCTGCTAAAAAAATGATTCTGAGATGAATGCTGATAACATATTACTACTGTAACATATATCACCACATATATATCACTGCATAAACAATTGAACGCTTTGTTTAAATGCTGTAATATGTATCACATCATATACATAAATAGTTGAGCGCTTTGTGTTAAACGTTGCCCTTTACTACGAAGCTTCAATGATGGCTTCCAAATTGGAAGCTGCATTTATGCGCCAACACTTAAACTCTTAAAGCATAAATCGAATGCAAACACAACTTATCACTTGGCTTCACTTTCGCAACATGGTTAAGAAGGCTCAATCACATGATATGAAGTTGTAGAATATTGTAAATATGCTGCGGATTTCGGTAACTACATGTTAATCGTGAACAATGATCTAAAACACACTATAATCAAGATCCACGGAGTCTCCAAAAACTGGTCTACTGTAAGTCTCTTTGCAGTAGAAAATATCATTCTCACTACTAAATTTCGCTACCATAGTTATAGGCAATCAGGAGAAAAACCATCATCGCGCAAATGAAACAGAAATGCTAACGAGGGTTCGGCTATTCTCTTACGTAAACCCGGTGATGACTGTGAGACTGAAGCTCACTTGCATAAATCACGTAATGGTACCATGCCAAAAGCTTCTATTACAATGTCTACAGGTAGTGGGAGAGAATTGAAAAATCCCACAGATGCATGAGTTAGCTCCTCTGGTGATGTTCCTGATGTTCCACTATCAGTCAACAGTTTTGGATCTCAAAGACGCCATAGAGATGCCAACAGCGTTTCACATATATTCCTTAACAAACCAGATCTTACATTAAGGCTTTGAAACAAATAACCAGGTATGCGGAGGGAGACAATATGTCATACCACAGTCATATACTATAGTGATACCACAGTCAGATATGCATTCACCAAAAATGAAAACGCAGATACCATACAACGTTTTAAAAAATCAAGGGTTTCAATCGTGCAGTTTGAATACCATGTCAGGCGTTAGTTCAACGTTCGGCTATTTGCAGCGTTCAATACGGAGCCTCATTGAACCATATCAGGCGTTAGTCAACGTTCGCAGCCTCATCGAACCATGTCAGGCGTTATGAGAGTATGGGACAGAACTCATCGAACGCAGCCTTATCAAACGTTCACCATGCTTCTGTTGCGCATACCATGTCAGGCATTATGGTAGAGGAGTTACAAGGCACACTTAAAAAAAGTAACCTGGGACCTGTCCTCTGATACCATGTCAGGCCAGGAGTAACTCCAGAAAAACTGATACGATTATTTCATTAGGTAGCTATTGTTATATACACATGAATGTGACTGATCAGTTCATCTTCTTGATGACTATTCACATTCCACTCACAATAAAATCATAGTCCATTTATTAAAGGTTGGTGCTACTCAAAATATAAGTTGAAGTGCATTGGTATCAAGGAATAGGTGATTAGAATGAGGATAAAGTAGAGAAATTGGTGGATTTCCATTCGCTGAATCATTTCCCAGGATGCCATTGATTACCTAATTTACTTAGAATAGAAGCAATTTTTATTCATTTGTGGCCAATAGTACCCAAAATATAATATGGTTTGCATTGGTATCAATACCCAAGTGATTAGGATGGTGATATAGTAAGGAAATGAAACCCATTCAAGAAAACAACACAAAATTAATGGGTCAAAACATCACTTAATATTACTATTAATTCTCATGTGAGTGAGTAAATCTCATGTATGCATACAATATAATGCAAATAACAAATGTTTGGACATGAAAATCATTGATATGTATGGATGTGTAGTATATATGTATTTACTAACACAAATGCTTCTTTCACAACTGGTGAACACTGATAGGTATCACAAGTGAGAAGATAACTAGAGTGGTTGCAATGATGCCCACTATGAATCCCTTGTTAGACATTTTTTAATACATGTTGGCAATTGGTTATCTTAAGGATAAACAACCAAATAATGGTTCTACGACCTTATAGTTGGTAAAAGTTGAGAAACAGTTGAATAGTTGGACAATGGGGATTGAAAAGAGACATGGTGATTAGACTTATTCCCACCATCCAATCTTATATATTCTAACCAATTATCTTATCATTACCATCTAATCTCACACCTTCCAACCCGTTTTTGAAATAGGAATTCTTATTGATGTAATTATTAATGAAATATTCGTACTAAAACCAAGTGTTAATATATGATTTATTTTCCTTTTTGTTGTTGATAATTTCATATAAAAATGAGGGTATATTTATGTTTCATCATGTTTAACCAATCATAAAATAGAATTACTAAATTAAACATGTATACATAACCCCTAACCCTTTGGAGTGTGGGTAAAATTGATTTTCTAAACTTGATTTAGCTTGGGTTATCGGTGGTTACATCTCATAAGATGTTCATTATGAAGTCATATTTTATATGTAGAAGTTTGCCTCAATGCAAATAATAGTTGTATTATTATTAAGTTATGAACTAGATTTCAAAGAAAGTTTATATAGCAAGAGCACAATGCTTATTGGTTTATACAACATTGTTACAAATGTTTCTTCTACTTGCATTAGATTGAATAAGGTGGTTGTTTGAAGATGGGTATTTTTCTCTTTTTGATCTACTTTGGAGAAAAAATGAATGACAAATAGATTCAGAATTGCCTTCACAATGTTTAAAACATAGTTTTGAATTCTAAGTCTTTTATGTTTTGTTTTTAAAAATGGTTGGTATTTAAGAGAGCAAGTTTCAAAGAGTGTTTAGAATTGCCTTATTCATAGTTGGGTCAATTTTAACTTCTTAGTTCAAAGAGTGTGTAATGTTTGGTGCATTATGTAATTGTGTGTGAGAGATGTGCACGTGGTTTACACATATCAATCCAATATACCATCCGAAAAAAGAAGAAAATAAAACGTATAATATGCATACTTGTAACTCAAAATATTTTAAAAATTTTACATAAACATTGAATTAAATCTTCTATATGTATAGTTTTTTTGTTATCTCTCTCTCTCTCTCTCTCTCTCTCTCTCTCTATATATATATATATATATATATATAATTGAACATTCGTATGAATTCCTACTCTTAGTGATTGAGATTAAACATTAAGTCTTTATCCTATCACTCAAAGAGTCTAAATAGATGTGAATCGTTTGATCAACCTTGTCTTGATGCCAATTTGACTTCTCTCTATCAACAAAGAAAAGAAGCCACATTATGTCTTTCATGCCCCACTGTTTATTGATGTATGTAAACAACATAAGTTCAAAACTCAGTAAGTGTAAAACCTTTAGAAGAAGAAAGGGGTTTGACCTGCAAAAATTAGTTTGATGCTTTATCCTTTTATTAGGTAAAATTATTTTGAAATTTCTAACTTAAAGGCTATGTTCATGAAAGTCATAAATTTTACATAAAACTTGACATTATTAAAGAAAATGATGCAAATTTGTTACTTTGTAATTTACATGGGAGAAATGTTAGTAGGCAAAGGCATCCACCAATAAGATTTTAAGGATTTTTGTAAACCAAAAATAAAATAAAACCACTATATTAATGAATAGTGAAACTTGTTATTTGAATTTATTAATTAAAATAGATAAATTTATTATTTTATAATTTATACTTTTATTTATAAAAGATTTTTATTTAAATTTTTTTTTTTAAATAATTTTTTTTTTATAATATTAAAAGTAATTTAAAATACGTTGAAAGAAATTAGCACAAGTGTTAAAGGATCACATTTTTTGGCCTAGCTATTTAGGTTTAAATCTTTGAAAACATGTTGTTAAGTTAACCTTTGTAACATTTATAAAATTATTATAGTAACAACCATTTATACAAATTATCTATTTTTCAAATCTTGTCCAAAAAAATAATAATAATTTAAAACAAATTTCAACATGTTGAATATCTTGTTTTATTGTTTCAATTGCTTTACGTCCACCTTTTAAAGAAAAAAAAAAAACTCTTATGAGTCATTTTAATAAATAAAAGTGTCAAAAATACATATCAAACTTTATAAAACTTAAAAGGAAATATTGTCTTCATCATATATATATATAGAAAGAATAAAGAATGGGAAGTAAATGTAATTCCAATATTTCATCTACCCTATTATTTATGCACATTGTTTTAGAATTCCAATCATAAAGAATGTAAAGTATTTTATGGTCTTCAATGTATTAATTCAAGATCGATAAAAGCTTCTTATCAGTATCGAAATAATGAAATATTTTGTAGATTTAAATAGGTGTAAATTATTTTATTTTGATTTATTTTAGGTTTATTTACTTATTTTAATTATATATTTTCAATATTTTTAATTAAAAATATATATTCTCAAGTTTTTAACTTATATATATATATATATTATATTACATCGTTAATAGGATATATTTTTCTATATTTAGTAATATATTATTTAAATGTTTTATGCTTTTTTATATCTCTAGATTTATATATAAAGCTAAAAACATGTTATTTTTTAGAAGGATGTTTTTTACACTCGATACTGTCATAACCCTACACTGTAGTTGCTCTAAGATTGTCATGGGCGTTATGCAGCATTGGCGAGATTTTGTTGCGATTATGGAACTACTCTAACTTGGACTATGCCTAACTTCTTATTTACTTCAACACTTAGATAATTTTCTAATTCAAGTTCAATCTATTCAATTACTTCCTACACGAGTTATACACTTTTGCAGACTGCGATATTGTAAAACAATTTAAGCAACATAAATAAAACTCAACATATGTGTGATATCATAAATACACAATATACAAGAATGTGCAATGAGAGGGGCAACTCCCAAACAACTTCTCCCATTTCTTTCATTAACATTGAAGTATATTACAATAGATTTACAAAGAACAGACTTGTTATTGGCTAAACCAACACACTGGCCAAAATGCCAAGGCTTACAACCTAGTGCATGCCCAACATGAAGGTTGGCACTTGCCAAAATCAGAAAACCAAAACTCAATGCCCTTCACAATTCAGAAATCCAAATGTGCAACTCGTCTAGAAATTCGGCTCACCTGGGTGAGCCTTTCTTCTTTCTGTGATGTGCCCCTAGTCGCGATATCCCTTCCTGTGATCTGCACCCTTCATTTTGTGGTTTTGCGATTGTGTTGTGCAAACTTACATTTTTGCGATTTTGCTTGAACATGTGTCCCATCCTAATGAAGTTTCCCTCTACTTATATGCATCTGTACCCATGTATTTTACCTTGGGTTGACGCCCCTTCAAGTGTTGAGCCGACCTTACTTCTTTCATGTGGGTGCTCTTTGCTGGGCAAGCCAACCGACCAACTCATCGCACGAGCGCCATGGCGTGCCTAGCTCTCGATGCCCCCATGGGCGACCGGTGCCCTGCCTTAGTGCGGACACGCCTAGGACGTAGACCTTCCCCTTGCTATGCAAGTCCTGCTATGACTTGACCTGTTAGTTGATTCAATCATACATCATCGTTCACATAACCGCTTGCACGTCTTGTCCTTGCTTATTTTGCACATCTTCCCAACCGCCGTGTCACCCAATTCACCCAATGTGCCCAACTCATCCGCCAGTTGTTGTGTCATGCAAGTCCCCTTTGGGTGCCTGGGTACCCCACCTTCATGCGAGTGTGCCTAGGGCATGTGCCCTTGCCTTGCATAGGATGCCTCGATCCACTTCACTCATTTGGTTTTCCCATCATGTCACCCGTGGGCGCCCTATCTTTATGTGGGCATGCCTAAGGCAGTCACCTTCTTGTTATGAAGGTAACACCCCCATGATCACACTTCAGATTTTCATCACTTCAAGTGGGCATGGACAACCATGGGCGCCTGCTTGGCCTTGGTGCCAACTCGGGGCCCTGACATCCTCCCCCACTACGGTTATCATCCTCGACAACAACTCTAATTGGCTAACTTCTTCACCAAGTCTAAACTATTGCAAAGTGCCACTAGCTCCAACATCTATTATCTCTGCTGCATGAACTCATTTCCTTCTTCATATGAACCTTCACCATGGCTCAAGTCTTCATGTGGGTAAGAATCCTCAATCTCATGGTCATCGGCCACAACTCGTCACAATCTTTCACACTACCCCAACTCACGAAAGGTTGCTCATTCCAACTTGGTTGTATGCTTTGGTCACAACTTATATCATGCCAACCCACTGCATCACCATGTGAACTATTGTTGCCATACTCCAACTCAACTCCAACATATCTCAACGCATTGAGCTCCCCCGTTCCTCGAACTAGTTGGGTGATTTGTCAAACCATGAGAATGCACCTCCTCATGCCATCGTTAGTTATTTCTCCAACACTTCGTCACATCTTCAACTTTGATCAAGAACCCTTTGCATTTTCCCTTCAATCAACCATCATGCCATATCCAGGTCCATGAAGAAAACTTCACCTCATCTCCGAGATGCTGCACATCATTATTGTCAAAGGGGAAAGTATTCACTTGCTTCATCATCTCGTCCATGTGCTGCCCTTGTTCATCGACCAACATCTCCATGTCCATCAATATGGCTAAGTCTCATCAGACTCAACCCATGCCTATGTTCTCCCACCAAGGCATATTCTTCGCTACAACCATCATCCAATGCCAAAGAATCTATCCCTTATCGCATCCATCAAGTCATTGCTCAAAAACACATCCCATGCTATGCCCATGGTATGAGTTCCATACCACATCAAAGTCAAGTAAAAAACTGACCTCGACTCCTCAATGAACTAGATACTCCAAGACCACCATTGCATGAAGTCTTCATCTGTTGCAACTTCCTTCAAGTCATCTCAGGCTCCTTCGAACCATCTTCATCCAACACTTCAAGCAAGCACACTTGTCTTGGTCACAAGTCCCATTGCAAGTTTCCTCTTCCCTCTTCATCGCATGAAAAACCTCATAGGCTTCTCATGTCTTCATTCAAAATGACCATGGCCTTGTTGTTTGAATGCACCAAACATCCCCATCAGTTCATCTGCAAAACTTCTTCATATGGCATTAACACAATCATTCTACACAACTTCCTTGGCACTTCTACTTGATGCCCATATGCGACATCCTTTGTTAGTGCTCTCGCTTGATGCCCCTACACGAAGTCTTATATGCCCATCTTTTCTACTTCAGTTAGGTTAGTTCCCTTGGTCAGCCTACCTTCATCGTCATCATTACAGGTCCCTTCCATCATTGTTTCCTTCCCTACTAAATGTCTCCCAAATACTTCTCCTTCACTCAAACAAGACTCCAATGATGAATTCCACCCTAATATGCATCACATCACCTCCATCACTTTGGTGTGCCTTTCATTCCTTCTTTCCACGAATCATGTCGAGCACTTAGCCAAATATCCATTCAGCTAAGCATGACTCACCCATCAGATAATTTCATCACATTCCACCCTTGTCTTGGGAATTCGCACCTTCTGCCTTAAGGTTGAATACCGCCCAAACAAATCCTGCAAATACCAAAATCATCTATTGCATAACTAAACACAAACATACCTCAATCATCCAAGTGAAGGTCATCCATTGCACGCACCTCTCTATCAACACAAGGGGAACCAACATAAGACTTCTATCAACAACTTCATATTTCTTCCATGGTTGTGATATGCACAAATCTAGCCCTACTTCAGCAAGCTTCATCTTACCAAGTTCCTTCTCTTTCATCGACAAAGTCACAACACTTGTTTCTTCGTGTTCTTCCTTATGGCCAACTTCTTCCTTCAACGGTTCTGGCATGCCCAAATTTGGTTCAGCTATGGTAGGTGTTATCACTTGGCTAGATAGGTTGGGTTATGTCAACCTCCAACCAAGAGTATCTATTTCAAACTAGTTGTAGCTAGAAGTTAGCCCTTCTAGCATGAGAGGGCTCTCTCAAGGAAAACTGGATAATGTTCTAAATAAAACTCAATTACAGATGACTAACTTTAATTTTTTGTATGATTTCTTGTAGGTGAAACAAAGTGTGATACTCACCACCATTGGGCATGAAGTCAAAAGAAAAAATCAATTATAGACAAACACCATTTTTTGGAAGCTGCACCATTTTTTGGCTTACTAATGTGAATATGGACATTTACAACTAATCACAACAAATTGAAGGAAGTTGGAGAAATATAACATTGAATTCCAAGTAATCAAATAGGCTATGAAAACTGATAACAAATCAAAATTATGATAAGATAGAACTAAAACCAAAAATGAATCTCAGGTTAAAAATAGGGTATTGCTGTAACTATACTTCTTATTAATTGAAACAATATACAAAAGTAGTCTTCTCACATCATCAATCAACTCAGTTCAAGGTCAAGAAACCACACATATATAGAGTGAAATCTCCTTTACAAAATATTACACTTGGTCTAGATTCGATCAACAACTAAGAGACCTAATCCTATTTGACTTACAAAACATTGAGCCTTTATAGGGATATTTCTGTTTTAACATAATTTGAATACAAATAAGAGACTCCTATCATTTATGAGCTCAACAGATTCTGTTGCTGAATCTTATGGAATCCAACCAAATGTTGAGTGTGATGGATTTCTGATGTGCTCTTTCCACGTGGATGTGCTGACTTGGTTGACTTTTCTAACTTGAACCTCCACCAAGTCAAATTTCAAAATTTCTACAATAAATCTGAATAGGAAAAATTTTGTAAAATAGGCCTCAAAGATAAGTTCATTTCTTCCAAACCTTGATGTCTGTGTAAAAAATGAGAGATTATTTTGTAGATAAGCTTGTGTTGAACAAAAACCTATTTCAGATTTCCAAAATTCCTTTCCATTTGGTCAGAAAGTGAACTCAAAGTTGACTACTAAAACAGTCATTTCCAGAATTTCCGTAGCAAATTTTGGTAGCAAATTTCAAAAAACACCTTTTTGCTAGCTATTTGACCTTTCTGACAATGCTAAAGTCTTAATTGATGTTTATTAGCTAAACACATGCCATTAGAACTCCCTTAGCTGATATTTTTACTTGCATTCTCCTCCATGAAAAGCTACAACAGTTTCGTAGCAAATTTTCAACGTAACTGTGGGGAGTTGCTACTAAATTTGAAATTTTTGAGTTTTTTTATTTTTCATGGTTTCTTGTGCCTCCTTATTACTCCTAATATCTTGTTCAACTATCCATAAGGCTTAATTTACTGGTTAAACATAGTAAAAACAAAATTTAGGAATTCACCATGCTTAACAGTTGCCTCCTGTTACTTCAGCTATGAGCTTAAGGTTCTTTTTGGAAAGCTTGCTTTTGATGAAATATACTTGTGATTTAAAGTCTTTGACTTGAGTTTGCAACTTCCTTCTGTCAGCTTGTAGCCACTTGTTCCTTCTATGCCTGTGCTTCAACATCTTTTGCAGTGGTAGAATTCTCTGTCTTTTTCCTGGCCTTTTCTGCAATTTCCTCATCGAAATCTAGCTACTCCAACATGTGCTTATTCATTTATTCAACTTCCATTTTGGCCTCTATCAACTCTTCTCTAGCTTCCCTTAACTGTTCTTGTAATACTTCTTCTTGTCTTTTCTCTTGAATAATTTCTTTTGCATGTTTTTTCTTTGTTGGATTTGTTTTTTCTAAAGTTACTTATGGCATCTTTTTAGCTTGTTGCATTGCTCTTGTTGATCTTGTCATAGGTTTCCTTGGCCTAAATATGAAACTCTTCTTGTGAAAAGTCCAACTTCTTAACCCTCTTTCTCTTCTCATGAATTTCTGTGTGCTATGGCTGCAACACATAGGGCTCCTCCTTGTCAGCTTCTTGCCCCCTGCAAATCAACCTAGAGATAGCTAGACAACAATGGAATCTAACCTAGAGACAACAAGACCATAAGACTGACCAATCACACTTTTCAAACAAAAAGGACCCTTACTCCACTGTTTAACACAATTGTATACTTCAATGCAATTCCGTAGTGGGACATGTGTTTGGAAAGGCAGATCTGGTATGAAATTGTCAGGAACTTCTGTAGAAAACCTTCAGTTTCCCTAACTGGATTTGCTACGGAATTGTGCAAAAGTGCTTAAATGCCAATTATCAATGAATATGTCTAACACACATGAAATTTTGAAATCGAACCTTTATGACTGACCCTTTTTGAGATTATATGGACCCCACATCATGACATGATGACCAAAAACACTATGATCATGAACTTTATTTTGAGAAAATTTGAAAACCCTAGCTAATTTGACCAATAGACTTCACAAACTATTCCTAAGTGTTATCATGGATAACAATAGGCATGATCCTACCAAACTCTTCCTCTTTTGGCTACATGTTCACAACACTCACATCGCACTTGACCATCAGACCATATTCCTCTTCATGTGTCACAATTTTTTCCTCAACATGGTTAATAGCTATGACCTGTTCATTCAAACACTTTTCTTCAAAAGTGCCCACCTGATTAGGTAACCCTCCTTAGTGACCAAGAATCCCCTTTTTGGTTTCCTTCTCAATTACTTCAAATTTGACCTTCTTCTTATGGGGCATGTCTTGTTCCTTTCTTAACTCAATCATTTTTTCATCTAAACACTTTAGTTTTTCCACAAGTCACAAGAGTTCACTCCTATTCAGGTCAAATATCCCTTCTTTAGCCAATGCACGAAGGGCCTTCTCTACTGCAAAAACTTCTTTCTTAAAGTCTTTCAATCTTAGTTTGAGCCCATGTTGAGAAACTAACACATCTGTCAACAAGATTGGTTCATTAACCATCCCAATAGTGGTTACCATGCCACCTTTGCCTTCAACTTCTGCAAAACACCCACCTTCACAAAGTAGGCTCTGATACCATCTATCACGACCCCAGGCTGTGGTTGCCTTAAGACCACCATGGGCATTGTGCGACACCAATGAGATTTCATCAAAATTATGCAACAACTCTAATCCAAACTACACCTAAATTCTTATTCACTTCAACACTTAGACAATTTTCCAACTCAAGTTCAATCTGTCAATTATTAGTTACAATAGTTATACAATTTTGTAATTTCGTAAAACAATATAAGAAGCAGAAATAAAAATAAACAAATGTGTGATATCACAAATACAACAATATACAATAATGTGCGATGGGAGGAGGAAAATACAAAACAACTTCTCCTGTTTCTTTTATTAACTTCGAAGTATATTACAATAAATTTATAAATAATAGACCAAGCATTGGATAAACCAACCCACTTCCTACACTGCCAAGTCTCACAACCTAGGGCGTGCCCAACCTGAAGTTTGGCACCTTTCCCGAATCAGAAACCCAAAACTCAACACCCTTCACAATTTAGAAATCCAACTTTGTGACCTGTCCAAAAATTCGACCCACCTAGGTGAGCCCTTCTTCTTTCTGTGATGTGCCCTAGGTACGTTATCGCTTCTTGCGATCCATGCCCTTAATTATATGGTTCTATGATCTTGTTGTGCAAACTTACATTTCTGCGATGTTGCTTGATCATGTGTCCCCTCGAAGTGTGGTCACTTTCTACTTATACGCATATGTGCCCATATATTTTACCTTGGTTTGACGCCCCTTCAAGTGTTTAGGCGACCTTACTTCTTTCATGTGGGTGCCCCTTGTCGAGTGGGACAACCCACCAACTCGTCTTACAGGCGTCCTGGTGTGCCCAGCATGCAACGCCCCCATGGGCATCTGGGCGCCATTATCTCGTGCGAGTGCGCTTAGGATGCGAGCATTCGCCCTGGCGTGCACGTCACGCTACGGATTTTCCCATCAGTTGCTTTGTTCATACATCATCATTCACCTGATCGCTCATACATCTTGTCCTTGCTTATTTCACACATTTGCCCGACTGTTATGTCACCCAGTTCACCTGTTACCCAACTCTCCCAGTCCACCCGAGGTGCCCAACTCTTATGCTTATCATCGTGTCATGCAAGTCATCTTTGGGCACTTGGGCGCCCCGTTTTCGTGCGAGCACACCTAGGGCGCATGCCCTTGCCTTTCACACAATATATCATCCCACTTCCCTTGTTTGGTTTTCTCATAATGTCGCCCGGGCACTTTGTCTTTGCATAGGTGCGCCTATGGCACTCGCCTTCGTGTTGTGCATGAAACACCCCCACTATCACACTTCAGTTTTTTTTGTTATGAAACCAGCTCACAAAAAGATAGAAAAGATAGATCAACTCCTTAGAATTCAACCTCTTCGAGGGGCAACCTCCTTTACATTACACAAATGAATGATACTTTGATGATACAAATGAAAATACCTCCTTTCTATATATAGGAGTCTAAGGGGTCATAATGTAATCAGAGCTGACATAACAATAATAATTTAAGGGCACAATAATAACAATAGTGGGCTTCTATGGGGCACAATAGTATCAATATGGGGACTACATGGGTACAACAATATAATAAGGGGGCTGTACTAATAACAATAAGGGGTTACATTAGTAGTATAGGGGCCTAACATGCCCCTCTCCTTCAAAAAGTGTTGTCCTCAATGCTTGAGTAGTTCTTGATGCTTCTGTATAAAATTATTGTCCTCCCATGTGGAATATTCAGCGGGTAAGTTCTTCCACTTGATGAGATACTCTGAAATTGATCGATTTCGCAGCTGTCAGGTTCTTGTTTCTGTGATTGCTCTAGGTTCCAATATGATTTTTCCTTCCTCTTCAATTTCTAGCAATATTGTTTGAATTGGGATCTTTTGCAACTTTTGAAGAAGTGGCCATACTTCTTCATCCTTCTTCCATTCACCCCTTGCTTCATTTATCCAATCTAGTTGGATAATAGAAATAACACAAAACAATGCTTCCACATCCTCATCCTTTCTTGAGAGTGCATCTGCAACAAAAATTTGCTTCCATTTTCTATAGATGATGTCAAAGTCATAACCCAACATATTTGTGACACATTTTTTCTATTCTTCTAAAGATAATAGTTGTTCTAAAAAGTATTTAAGAATATCATGATCCATTTTTACCTTGAAGTGTCTTCCCATTAGGTAAGGTGGCCATTTTCTAAGTGCATGCAGTATTGCCAACATTTCTTCTCATAAATAGCTTACTTGAGATGTAGAAGTAAAAATACCCAATCACCTACATCAAAACTCTTTTCACTACGATGTTGATCTACTTGTTGTTTCATTTGATTTTGCACCAAAGTGGTGTTATCCTTTAAAAGTTGGAGAACTTGTTGTTGATGCTCGATGTGATCTTTCATTGCTTAAACCTTTTTCTTCTTGAT
>APFE030943773.1:87432-142220 GCA_000404065.3 Pinus taeda | reverse complement strand
AGGGGGTTCTGGCATATTCTTCTGTTTCTAGCCACCTCCAGTGAAATTTCGCAATTGCATTTGCGATGACTTTTAGCGAGGAGAGATTCCAGAGATGCAAGGGTAGGCTTGGAAATCTCACCCAAATTGGTGCTGAGGTTATGACTCTAGTAGAGGGATCAAATGATGGGTTCCATGGCTTTATGAATAGCCTTGATTTTTCTCAAAACCAAGGGCCGGAATCCAGAATACATTGTCTACTTTCAGGATTTTCAAAATCTATTATAAAGAAACCCCTAACATAGGGGTAGATACTAATTTCATCAGAAATGACAGGCTTCCATACCTCTGAGATCCAATTGTGGAGAGATGTCAGCAGCAACCAAAAACCATTGAACCGGTAGATTAGGGCACTTTTGGAAAACTTCAAAGCCTCATCGAGTAAGGCTTGGACCACATGGATAGTGGGAGTTAGGGCTTCACTCACGATATGGGTAGGAGCTTGCCCTCGATAGGCAGATGAGCCACAAGCTATTTTCGCGAAGCTGGGAGCCATATTTTACTTGCCCGTAGAACCCAGCTGCAGAAAAATAAGGCAGAAGATAAGATTAGATCTAGATCTAGCCGCAGAAGATTAGATCTAGAACCTAGCTGCCTAGATCTAGATCTAGCGGCAAAACATTAGATCTAAAACCTAGCTGTGAAGGGAAATGGAATTACCTTCGAGAATACAGTTGGACCTGCAAAGCATCAAGCAGTGGCCCTGCGCGTTGGATCAGATCTTGCGCCTCGAAAAGTAAGTTGGGTCATCCCCAGAAAGGGCAAGACTAAACGCCAACTCTCAGGCACCAGCAAACCGCAATCTGCAAAGTGCAAGCAGCAGGACCGTGGAGTAAATATATCGTACTAGATGCCAAAGGGAAATGCTGATACGATTCATTGTTAATTTGAAGGTCGTCGTAGGAAGGCTGTTAATGGAACGAGCATGCACGGATTATAAGATATTGAAGCAATACAGAACCGCCACTCTTCTCATCAAGTTCCCCACACCATTCCCATGAGAAACCATCGACGGCAACAACGACTATCTCTTCAGTGACTGTTTGTCTCATTGCTACTGCCGTAGAACTCTGAGATATATACTTTCGATCTGATCCCAATATATGACTTTTATTCAGAAGACGTTAGTAGAATCAGAGCATCTGATATAGTTTGCAGTGCGAAGGTTTACCCTGGCCTTCGATACGCTACTAGAAAAAAGAGAGCCACTCTATATCTCAATAGAAATGCAGATCTAGAGTCTTTGCCGCAGATTTGGAGAGTTGCAGAGCGCAGATCTGGACAACCAAGAGCCGCAGAGCCTTTGGTAGCATAGGCTGTTACCAATGAAGTTAGTGATTTCAATAAACTCCTACCAAATTTTAAAGAAATTATAAGAAAAAACCTACACAAAAATATCCAAAAAAAATCTTACTAAAACCAGCTCAAATTTAAAATTAACTAAACTTTCTTTTTCCAAACTTTCGAATTTTAAAAAAAACCTACCAAACAAAAAAAAATTCCAACGAATCGACGAGAAAAACTTACGAAACAAAAAAACTCCCAAAAATCTCACTAAGGATGACTCGAATTTAAAATTAACTGAATGTCTTAACGCGCAAATCCATCACGATCCATGTGGCAGGGATCAAAATCCACGTGTCTTTCGGAAGAAATATACGTGCCGTGGCAAATTAAAGTTGAAAGACATGCCGTAACGTTTGTGGGGAGTCGTCTTAGAGTCGGCCGCTGCAATGAAAGGTCCCCCAACTGTGAGAAATTTATTTGTTTAACCAATCTAAATGTTCCACCGCACAGAACGTTGGCTGTGCTTACACTTCTTCATCCCAACGCCAATGGCAGCTCCGCATTACGAGGACCAGAGGTATCATCTGATCCCTATCAACGGTGACACGCGGGTCAATGATATTTGCAATGTTATATTCGAACTAAAAGACTCCCGACATGGTAGAACTGTATGTTTTTAATTGAACTGTTGTTTTTCACGAATATCTGCATAAACAGAAACGGCACAGAAGTTTTTCATACCTACAGGGTACAAAGCAGTAGATTTTATAACACCCGATCTAGACCATTAGAGGAAAATCTGCTCTTTTCGGATGGCATACAAAGAATTTTGTTACTAGGCATATGCCAGAAAAGTCAAATGCATAAACTTGTGACATGGTCATTTTCCGTCGGTAAAGAATTACTGCAGTAATTTTTGGAGCAGGGGGAAGCTAATTGCTGTTTCTATATATAACCGTCGGCCCTCCGAGGAGATCAACGCTGTGTCTGTTTGTTCCTGACAAAGTAGATCATCGAAGTTTCGACTTAGTTATTGCAGAATACAGAGGAAAATCTGAGATGGGTAGATCTCCTTGCTGCTCAAAAGAAGGGCTCAACCAGGGCGCCTGGACCCGAAAGGAGGACACGATTCTCTCCGAATACATTCGAATTCATGGTGATGGCAAATGGAGGCACCTCCCTGAAAAAGCAGGTAAATCTCAATAAACCTTTCATACTGTTACCTCAATGCAGATTTAAATATGTATTGGTAAGTGGAATTAAGCTTACACAATTTTGTTTTGCAGGTCTTATGCGGTGTGGAAAGAGCTGCAGATTACGTTGGATGTACTATCTTTGTCCCGATTTTAAACGCGGAAACATTTCTCCCGATGAGGAGGATCTCATTGTTCGGCTGCATCGCCTTCTTGGCAATCGGTATGTAGATAATTACTGAACTCAATTCCTTCATGTGTTACAATTCATGGATTGCACTCTTAGGGGTGTCGATATTTAGAATTATTGACACGGTTAGAAGCTTACGGTATATATATATATATTCATTGATTCCGCATAATAGGCACTCCAACTTTAGAATTATTGTTACATTAGGCGGGAATTAAATTCTATATGTAGGCGTGCAGATGGTCACTAATTGCAGGACGACTGCCTGGGCGAACCGACAACGAAATCAAGAACTACTGGAACTGTCACCTTTGCAAGAAGCTGCTGTCTATCAACGAAACCCAACCTAAATCGAGTAAACATAATCTCAACAGAAGGTCAGATAATCCTGCTTGGCCACAAAATTATGTGTACAGAGCCATCCCCGTCAAAGCAACAACGGCGGTGAGACAGTGTGAATGTGAAAACCCGAACAGCAGCAAGGGTTCTAGCTGCAGTGAAATTCATATTACAGATCCTGCCCTCAAATTGTCTAATATTAAAGAAACAAAGAATTCCTCCCAGCCATCTTACGACCTACTTGTGAACAATGACTCGAAGCGCATGAGCTTCGATGTGGCAGATGTTAATCTGGTCGAAATAGAAGGTACAGATTTTCCGGACCTGAAATTACCCCATTCCCATCATTTTGAAGGACGTGCATCTACATTAGATGGGAGTGTATTTGATTTGCCAGAAATATGTTCTTCTCAATCCAACTTTTTAACCGATTTGGGGGTAGACGACTTCTACAGTGGACCTGCTACATTTGGTGGCATAGAGACGAATGAGATCGAATATGTGTGTTTTGAACAAACCGATTAAGAGTCTTACGTTCGCCGGTGTGCGGGGAATGGAAAGATTCTAGAGATTTAGTCATTTACGCGGTATCATTATGTTATGAATTAGCATTTCCAGAGAAATTAATTTCCGTTTTTGTCCATCTTTTCCGGGAATCTTAAATACCCAAGAGGACACATAATGATATTTCAAATTGAGGTCACATGATGTGTGACTGAAAATCAAACCACTGAAAACAAGGAAGTTATCGCGTACCATTTAACGTTGCATGTCCACCACTAAATTGTGAAGGAAAGGTAACGTTGCATGTCCACCACTAAATTGTAAAGGAAAGGTCGTATGTTCATGCGATAACCAGAATTTTGTTTATGATTTGGTAGATAAATTTTTAGTCAATTATATTTACTGATTTATGTTCACTTGGTTTTATGTAGGGTGGTTATGAGAAATATTTGTTATTTTTTTTACCTAAATTAAATTTTATGTAACATGGTAATTGTTTTTTTAATAATTTATTAAGTTTTAGTTTTTTTAATAATAATTTATTAAGTTTTAGTTTTTTTAATAAAACCAAAAAATAGATATATCAATAAAAAATATATTGTATAACAAATATAAAGAGAAATCAAAACCATAATATATTTTACAATTAATTATGAAAGCCAATTAAAAAATTAATATAAATGTAATATTAATTTTAAAATGAAATAAAAAATATAGAAGCAATAATTTTAAAAAATTAAAAAAAATCAAATATATTTTAAATCTAAATTTACTAGCAAGTTCGTTATGTATATTTTTTTTGAAAGTATTATTTATTAATAAAAAATGTCTTTTTACTCTACATTTTTTCAGATCAACTCTACATTTTTTCTGATCAATTTTGTCAAAAAAACTGGTAAAGATTTTTAACTTTAAGTTATTTATTTATTTTTCAATCAATTTTGTAAAAAAAATTGGCAAAGATTTTTAACTTTTTTTTTGTAAGCTGAGGAGAGACCATTCTGTTACATTACTTCGAATTGAAACCACTACATTTCCATGGTGGCCTCAACCCACCCTGAAGGGAAAACGGGTCTGTTGGCCACCTTAAGTTCTTGACATCCATCCAAAAACCAAAAATTCTGATTCTTCTTGTCCATGCTAAATATGCTAAACAATCATAAAAACTATTACATTTCCTCTTTTGCATTGTAAAATAAAAAAAAGTCCTCGAACTAGCTTTTAACTATAACAAAAACTATCTTTTATCTTCAACGTATCCTCAGATGTTTCCCTCGGTTGTTTTTTTCTGACCATCCTCTTCCTTTGTAACCATGTGTAACGCCCCTGGTAAACATAGATAATATTTTGCAAATAAAAGGCAGTAAATTTAAGTTTAAGTAGTAACTATAATTTATGCTGGTGAATTGAGTGACTACGTTCCCTATGGTTGTTTAATTAATCATGTTAATTGAATCGCTGAGTAATTCATTAAATAGAGTTGCAAGAAGAGCAACTAGCATGAACATAGTCTTTATGGGAGAAGATTTATAAAAATGTTTTTTAAAGAATATATATATATATATAATATATATATATATATATATATATATATATATATAATAGGGAATGACATTTGTCCAGAAAGAGGAAAACCTAACTACCTCTAGAGACAGTTGAGACTCCTACAAAAGGAGGTTGCTATGTCTGGTGAGGACCAGATACCAACAGGAAAAAGAAAAAGAAAGATTGCTCTGAAAGCAAGAAGGAAATTGCTACGTCCGGTGATAGCACTTGTTGGGAGCGCTACGTCTGGTAAGGACCAGCTAGCGGGACTCTGTTAGTAACAGAGGGTTTGCAGATAGTCAAAGTTTCTCCAAAAGAGCTTGGGGTGGAAGGTTGAGAAGGACCCTCCTAAGGTTGGGAGGAATACAAGCGTATTACGAGGTTTGCATTTATCCAGGTATGGAATGATTGAGGACCTTGATATTTCATCATTATTTTCTAGTAACTAGAATAAAGATTTACTCGCTGTTGTGAAACTGTATATGCTTTATCTTTTCGAGATAATTACAGTGCGGAAAGAAAGCCTCTAGTACTATAAATCATAAACCAGAATAATCTCAGGAGAATAACTGAGCCTGTACCAATATTAACAGATAAAGAATGACAATTTATCAACTGTAAAACACGGTAATCTACTCGTATATATAGTAATGAAATAAAAATTAAATAATACACATGTTATATTAACTATTCAACAAATCTAGTATACAGTATACCGCCGAGGAAATAAGCTCAACCATAAGTATGCTTACTGTGGTTATAAACAATGCAGAATGACTACACATTACAGTTCTTTATCTGTAAAACTCATAAACAAATTCATATCGCCTGAAATTATCGGCGAACATGCAAACTCAAGAACATAGACTAAAATCAAATATGTCTGAGGACATGAGCTCTCCCGCTCGTATCGGATATAAGACCTCGTGGAGGAGGCAAACCCGTAGAGCAGGGCGAGGCCTTAGAATGGTGGGCACTTTGTGAGCCCTATGCAGGCTATAACATCAACCATGCCAGATGACCAATTATCATTGCGAGAAAAACGTGGTATGGAGCAAGCTTGTCGACATAGACATACAGTCGAAGGCGTTGCTATCCTTTAATACAAAATATGGAAAAGAAATAAATTGGAGCACACCTGTGTAATTTAAATAAAACAGAGAATGCGCCATGTATCATGTATTAAGAGTAGACTGAGGAAACACATGAATCATATATCACATCTTAACTTAGCGCAGATAACATAATCTTTCCATAAATGAGTACAAAGAAAAACGACGGCCCTCGACATATATCATATATGTAAAGAGTTCATCCAACCTGTGGCAAATAAAGTTATACAATGTGCATAAAATGTCAAGGGGTAACCGTAGGGAAACCCTCGGCCCCAATGATAACATTCTCTGAGTAAAACAAAAAAAACATGACGCCCAGAAGGGATTTTAAAAGAAAAATCGTAGGGCTGCTCGGACGGAGCTCGGTATGCTTCGCAGTAATAGATTTATAAGAAAACATCAAAATTCGCCTGCATAAACGCTGAGTACATACAATGTGCTTTGGATAATCCCTTAAGCAGGATAAGGGCAAACCGCCTGTCAAATAAATAAGAACTTAAAAACATATATGAGTCATAACGATAGGAGGAGAGCGCTCTGGCAATAATGCTCACCTGTAAGGAGCAGGTCGGCAAGCTTGGCTGGACGCAAGAGCTAAGATCAAACCCTCCCTTTGAAAACCAAGAGTTATACAAGTTAATAAATAGTGGCATGGAAAATAAAACGCTTTGCGTGAAAATGACATAAAAAAATAGCAGTGAACAGGAGAACTCAACCTGAGAACCTTCATCTGGTGAGTGCTGAGTCGGGATGGAACTTGCACATTGCATTGTAGCAACAAGGTTCGACGGCACCGGCGGTTCATCAGAACATAGAGCAATCTCAATCGAATAATCTGGAAGAGGAAAGAAAAGAACACATGATATACCCTTTATTTGAGGCGGGCCACCTGGAGGTTTGAAGGTCGTTGATCCCGATCCTTCGGCTTCCACCATCGGATGGACAAGGGAACTACTGCCAACCCGTAATGCAAAACGCGCCATAACTTTTGTCATTAAGACTGTGCCTCGGTCGGGCGGCCGAATTAATGAATCAGCCTGGAGCATAAACAGAGGTTGGTCATCTGCGCGCTAGGTGTAGCCGTGAAACTCCATCAAATCTCGGATATGGCCGGAAGGAACCAGGGAATGAGTCCGTCGGCCTAAACATCCATTTCAAAATTTTGGAAAGACGGCAGAAGCACCCATGTATACAGTAATGAATTAAAGTGCATTAAAAACCATTGGTACCAAAGTAAATCCCGAGATTTGAACCGTACTCTCTCTCGGTTAAATCATGCAATGATAATAGAGACTTAGGATAGGAAATGAACAAATATGATATTGTTACGAGGTATCAACAACGCATATAGTATATGTTATTCCATTATGTGAATTATATGTTCATACGATTAAACGTTTGAATTTAATATGGTGCTATAACTATTTATGAGTTGACAGTCGAGATATAGGAAAAAGGCAAATAATAAATAAATAAAAAAAATTTATTGTATTATAAGGACGGGGATATCACAAGTGGTATCAGAGCCTAGGTTGCAACACTGTGACTTTGAGCTACTGCAATAGTGACATTAATATTTTCTTTTAGTAAGCAAAAGTAACTGAGTTATGAATTGAATATATATCTATGAAATATACTAAATCTCTATCCAGGTGATAGCAGAACATGAGGAGAACCAGCAGCGCACCTCACAGAAATGTGGACCATGTCACCCCTCCTCAAGGGAACCCAGAATTATGGGTACAACTGGTGGAAGAAGCGCGCAACACCAACTTGACTATATTTGAGATTGTACAGGAATTGAAGAACAAAATGGCTCGATTGTGCGAGGATAACGCTAGATTAACCATGGAACAGGAAAGGATCCTGAAAATTTTATCAGATAAACAGAACCAGCATCAACCTAATCCCAGCCCAGAACAAACACGTGTATCGGAGGAACAGGGATACCACACTGATCAAGAAGAAACAGAAGGAAGGGCAGAGGCTTGAGGAGAAAGATCTGATAATGCCTCGGAACATCAAACCTCCAAAAGACAGCGAATAGAGTTACAGGGAGAATTCCAGAAAATCAAACCGCCTCATTTTGATGGAGAATCAGAGGAAGCCACAGAAGCCTGGTTAATTAATATGAACAAATACTTTCAAGTTTACGAGTATGACCACCATCTCAAGGCACGGTTAGCCATCTTTCAGTTGCAGGCCAAAGCAACGTTATGGTGGGAGGAAGTCAAGATGGTACGGGGAGTGGATGAGCAAGACATCACATGGGAATTTTTTCAAAGATATTTTAAAGAAAAGTATCTGACTGAACGATTCTATGATGAAAAGGCCAGAGAATTCCATGACCTGCGACTTGGACAGCAGACCATGGACGAATTTGTCACTAAATTTACATCTCTTCTCCGCTATGTGCCATATATTCGGGAGGAGAAGGCAAAAGTGCAGCGGTTTGTTAGCAGTCTCCCTCAGGCAATGCGGGAGAGGATTGAATTTGACAACCTGAGATCCATGGATGAAGCAATACGGAAAGCCAAAATATGCTTCCAGCAAAATAAACAAAAAGGGGAAAGTGTAGGGAAGCGTTGGATGGATAAAAAGAACAGCAGAATAGCCATGGGAAACAAGGGAGCTCGTGGCAATTTTAGTAAAGGATCTACAAAGGGTTCTAACAGCAGGAACCAATCCAAGAATCAACTCCGACTTAAGCCACCTAATGATTCTAGAAATAGTGAATCATTAGGCAGAGTTGATAACGAGGGGACAACCGGGCCACTAGTTCAGTGTTGGGGGTGTGGTGGACCGCACTATATTAAGAACTGCCCTCATCGGAAAAGTAGTGATCATGTGTCTCAGGTTTATGAAGCCTCAACTGTGGGAGATGTGGCTCGGTCGGTGCCAAGAAAAAATGCAGCTCTCGAGGATTGGCAAGCTGATTATCAGCCAACAATGATAGAGTTCGAAGGTAAGATTTTTGATAGAACTGTTTCTGTTTTAGTTGACCCAGGCGCTACATTGAGTTATGTTAGTCCCAAGATTGTGGAAAACTGTAAACTGCAAATTACTAAATTTAAACAACCATGGTTAGTCCAGCTCGCCACAGGGGAAAAAAGGCGGGTGCTGGCCAAGGTCAGCAGCTGCCCATTAAAAGTTGTTGGTCAAATCGTGACTACCGAATTGAATGTACTCCCTCTTGGATCATATGACATACTGATCAGAATGGATTGGTTGGAGAAGCGGTGGTCTGTTATAAATTGCAAAACAAAAATAATATCATATCAGGATGAACCGGGAAGTAAACAAGAAATTCAAGGTATTCTTAAGCCTGTGCAAGTTTGGCCAATTACTACTTCGCAACTAGCGAAATGTATCAGCAAAAAGTGTCAAATATATGCAGTTCAAGTGGGACTCACCAGTTCAAAGAATAACGAGAGTACTTTGGAAAATATATCGGTGGTACGTGAGTTTACAGACGTGTTTCCTGAGGAAATACCAGGACTGCCACCTAAAAGGAATTTGGATTTCACAATAGAGCTAGTACCCGGCGCAGCCCTGGTGTCCCGAGCACCTTACCGAATGAGTGTACCGGAACTAACAGAATTAAAGATGCAATTGCAGGAATTACTGGATAAGAAGTACATTCGTCCTAGTGTATCACCATGGGGAGCCCCTGTACTGTTTGTCAGGAAAAAGGACGGAACTTTCCGTATGTGCATTGACTATTAACAGTTAAATAAATTAATAGTCAAGAATAAATACCCGTTGCCCCGGATTGACGAATTATTTGATCAAGTGAAAGGTGCCACGGTATTCTCAAAAATTGATTTAAGATTCGGATATCACCAAATCAGAATTAAGGAAGAGGATATAGCTAAAACTGCTTTCTGAACTCGTTACAGACATTATGAGTTCGTGGTGCTGCCATTTGGGTTGACCAATGCACTGGCAACATTTATGTGTTTAATGAATAGTGTGTTTCATAAATATCTGGATAAGTTTGTGTTAATCTTCATTGATGAAATATTAATATATTCCCGAAACATTCAGGAACATGAAGAGCATCTTAGACTGGTGCTGCAAACACTCCGAGAGCATCAGCGATATGCTAAGTATAGCAAATGCGATTTTTATAAGGAACAGATCCAGTATTTGGGACACATCATAACCAAGGAAGGCATTGCAGTGGACCCTGAAAAGATCAGAACTATAATGGATTGGCCGATACCAAAGGACGTGGTAGATATAAGATCATTCATGGGCTTGGCGGGTTACTATCCGCGATTTGTGGAAGGGTTTTCCCGGGTTGCCTACCCCATCACCTCCTTACAAAAGAAAGGAAGAACTTTTAAATGGACTGTAGAATGTCAGCAAAGTTTTGAACAACTTAAACATTTGCTCACAACTGCCCCAATATTGAGCATCGCAGATCCAGAAAAAGATTATGTGGTCTGCACGGATGTAAGTAAAGAGGGTGTAGGAGGCGTGTTAATGCAGGAAGGAAAAGTGATCGCGTACGAATCCAGGAAGTTGAAAGAACATGAACAAAAGTATTCGGCATATGACTTAGAATTAACCGTTATTGGGCATGCACTAAAGATGTGGTGTCACTACCTCTTGGGAAAGAAATTCTTGCTGATGACAGATCATCACAGCTTGACCAGCTACTTTAACCAACCCACCTTAAACGCAAGGAAAGCTCGGTGGGTGGAATTTTTGAGTGGGTTTGATTTTGAGATTAAACACCTGAAGGGAAAGGAAAATAGGGTGGCTGATGCCTTAAGCTGAAAAATGTATTGTCTATATGAAATTGCTACTAGTAAAGGATGGTCTAATTTCCATGAAGAAATCAATCAAGCTGCTGAACAAGATCCGGAATACCAGCAAAAGAAACAACAAGTGCAGGAAGTGACCAGTCACATAAGACAACAGGGTTATGAGTTAAAGGCTTCGAGTATTTTGTATTACAAGAAAAGAATATACATACCCAATCACGCTGAAGTCAAGAAAAGGATCCTGGACGAGTATCATAGGAGTCCCTATGCAGGACACCCAGGGTACCAAAAGTTCATTACTGCCCTTCAGAAAGAGTGTTATTGGCCTGGAATGAAAAAGGAAGTAATGAACTATCTAGCGCGATGTATAGAATGTCAGCAGGTTAAGGTCGAATATCAACACCCTGCAGGGCTGTTACAACCTTTACGTATACCAGAATGGAAGTGGGAAGTTATCACCATGGATTTTATCACTGGATTACCTAAATCCAAGAAGGGTAATGATTCCATCATGGTCGTGGTGGACAAACTCAGCAAATCAACTCACTTCATTCCAGTACAGTCTACATACAGGGCAGCACAAATAGAAAACATTTTTATGCAGAACATTTTTAGGCTCCATGGTTTACCCAAAACCATAATATCTGATCGCGATGTTAAGTTCACATCGGCTTTCTGGAAAACTTTATTTGAAGGTTTGGGAACTCAACTAAATTTCAGCACCGCTTATCATCCGGAAACCGACGGACAAACGGAGCGGGTGAATCAAATAGTGGAAGACATGTTGAGATCTTACGTGATGCAACAACCAAGTCAATGGGAAGAGTATCTACATTTAGTAGAGTTCGCCTATAATAATGGTTATCATGCATCTTTGCAAATGAGTCCATTTGAAGTACTCTATGGACAGAAGTGTCGTACACCATCCAGTTGGGGTGGGCCCAAAGATAAACTTGTGTTGGGACCATAAATGCTAAAGGAAATGGAGCAAATGGTTAAGAAAGTATGGGCCAACTTGAAGGTAGCCCAAGATAGGAAAAAAAGTTACACAGATCGAAAAAGAAATTTAAAGGAATTTCAAGTAGGCGAGCATGTATATGTAAGAATCCGAGCAAAGAAAAGCACGTTGCAGTGGAGTGGTTGCGCTAAATTAGCACCCCGCTTTTGTGGACCCTTCCAGATTCTGGCTAGGATTGGGCCAGTGGCTTATCAACTAGCCCTACCCAGCCACATCAGAGTTCACAATGTGTTCCATGTGTCAGTATTAAAGAAATACATTTATCATCCTAAACACATAATTAGTTGGCAAGACATTCAGGTAAGAATGTTCCTAAAGCAGCATAAAATAAATCAAATCATAAGAATAAGATTGATCAGTGTATTGTGTGTTTCAGGTGGAACCGGAAGGAGAATTTCTAGTCGAACCAGTGAGCATATTAGATTGGAGAAGGGTTGTGCTGCGGAAACGAGCCATCACCCAAGTTAAAGTGCAGTGGTAGCACTTCGAACCGGATGAAGCCACCTGGGAAGATGAGCAGAATATGAAAGAAGTTTACCCTGAGCTGTTTTTGGGTGAACAACATCGGGACGATGTTGACTTTCAGGAGGGGGAGATGTAATGCCTGGTAAACATAGATAATATTTTGCAAATAAAGGGCAGTAAATTTAAGTAGTAACTATAATTTATGCTGGTGAATTGTGTGACTATGTTACCTATGGTTGTTTAATTAATCATGTTAATTGAATTGCTGAGTAATTCATTAAATAGAGTTGCAAGAAGAGCAACTGGCATGAACATAGTCTTTATGGGAGAAGATTTATAAGAATGTTTTTTAAAGAAAATATATAATATATAAAATAAGAAATGACATCTGTCCAGAAAGAGGAAAACCTAACTACCTCTAGAGGCAGTTGAGACTCCTACAAAAGGAGGTTGCTATGTTTAGTGAGCACCAGATAGCAATAGGAAAAAGAAAAAGAAAGATTGCTCAGAAAGCAAGAAGGAAATTGCTACGTCTGGTGAGGACCAGATAGTACTTGTTGGGAGGTGGAAGCCACCCTAAACCGCTACGTCTGGTAAGGACCAGATAGCTTGGGGGTGGAAGGTCGAGAAGGACCCTCCTAAGGTTGGGAGGAATACAAGCGTATTACAAGGTTTGCATTTATCTAGGTATGGAATTATTTAGGACCTTGATATTTCATCATTATGTTCTAGTAATTAGAATAAATATTTACTCGCTGTTGTGAAACTGTATATGCTTTATCTTTTTGAGATAATTACAGTGCGGAAAGAAAGCCTCCAGTACTATAAATCATAAACCAGAATAATCTCAGGAGAATAACTGAGCCTGTACCAATATTAACAGATAAAGAATGATAATTTATCAACTGTAAAACACGGTAATCTACTCGTATATACAGTAATGAAATAAAAATTAAATAATACACAGATGTTATATTAGATATTCAACAAATCTAGTATACATTATACCGCCGAGGAAATAAGCTCAACCAAAAGTATGCTTACTGTGGTTATAAACAACGCGGAATGACTACACATTACAGTTCTTTATCTGTAAAACTCATAAACAAATTCATATCGCCTGAAATTATCGGCGAACATACAAACTCAAGAACATAGACTAAAATCAAATATGTCTGAGGACATGAGCTCTCCCGCTTGCATCGGATATAACACCTCGTGGACGAGGCAAACCCGTAGAGCAGGGTGAGGCCTCAGAATGGTCGGCACTTTGTGAGCCCTATGCAGGCTATAACATCAACCATGCCAGATGACCAATTATCATTGCGAGAAAAGCATGGTATGGAGCAAGCCTGTCGACATAGACATACAGTCGAAGGCGTTGCTATCCTTTAATACAAAATATGGAAAAGAAATGAATTGGAGCACACCTGTGTAATTTAAATAAAACAGAGAATGCGCCATGTATCATGTATTAAGAGTAGACTGAGGAAACACATGAATCATATATCACATCTTAACTTAGCACAGATAACATAATCTTTCCATAAATGAGTACAAAGAAAAACGATGGCCCTCGACATATATCATATATGAAAAGAGTTCATCCAACCTGCGGCGAATAAAGTTATACAATGTGCATAAAATGTCAAGGGGTAACCGTAGGGAAACCCTCGGCCCCAATGATAACATTCTCTAAGTAAAACAAAAAAAACATGATGCCCAGAAGGGATTTTAAAAGAAAAATCGCAGGGCTGCTCGGACGGAGCTCGGTATGCTTTGCAGTAATAGATTTACAAGAAAACATCAAAATCCGCCTGCATAAATGTCGAGTACATACAATGTGCTTCGGATAATCCCTTAATCAAGATAAGGGCAAACCGCCTGTCAAATAAACAAGAACTTAAAAACATATATGAGTCATAACGATAGGAGGAGAGCGCTTTGGCAATAATGCTCACTTGTAAGGAGCAGGTTGGCAAGCCTGGCTGGACGCAAGAGATAAGATCGAACCCTCCCTCTGAAAACCAAGAGTTATACAAGTTAATAAATGGTGGCATGGAAAATAAAACGCTTTGCGTGAAAATGACATAAAAAAATAGCAGTGAATAGGAGAACTCAACCTGAGAACCTTCATCTGGTGAGTGCTGAGTTGGGATGGAACCTGCACATTGCATTGTAGCAGCAAGGTTCGATGACGTCGGTGGTTCATCAGAACATAGAGCAACCTCAATTGAATAATCTGGAAGAGGAAAGAAAATAACACATGATATACCCTTTATTCGAGGCGGGCCACCTGGAGGTTTGAAAGCCGTTGATCCCGATCCTTCAGCTTCCACCGTCGGACGGACAAGGGAACTACCGCCAACCCGTAATGCAAAATGCGCCATAACTTTTGTCATTAATACTGTGCCTCGGTCGGGCGGCCGAATTAATGAACCAGCCTGGACCATAAATAGAGGTTGGTCATCTGTGTGACAGGTGTAGCCGTGAAACTCCATCAAATCTCGGATATGGTCAGAAGGAACCAGGGAATGAGTCCATCGGCCTAAACATCCATTTCACAATTTTGGAAAGACAGCAGAAGCACCAACGTATACAACAATGAATTAAAGTGCATTAAAAACCATTAGTACCAAAGTAAATCTCGAGATTTGAACCGTACTCTCTCTCGGTTAAATCATGCAATGATAATAGAGACTTAGGATAGGAAATGAACAAATATGATATTGTTACGAGGTATCAACAACGCATATAGTATATGTTATTCCATTATGTGAATTATATGTTCATACGATTAAACGTTTGAATTTAATATGGTGTTGTAACTATTTATGAGTTGACAGTCGAGATATAAGAAAAAGGCAAATAATAAATAAATAAATAAAAATTATTCTATTATAAGGACGGGGATATCACACCATGTTAATCTTCTCAATTTGCTGCTTAATTTCATCCAATTTCTTACCCTGCATCATCATGGTAATCTGATTGTTTTTCAATTCTCTCCTCAGATTAGGAATTCCTTGAGATAATTCAGCCATTTCTATAGCCACTTGCTCCATGGCTTTAGCTAGCAGTAGTTTCATCACCCAATAAACATGCAGGGCCTGTTTATACAATGTCATACACCCTCTTGTGTTTCCTGGATTAGGTAGCAGGTATTCCCAATCCTCCATCTGTGAGCCTGATTGAGCCTGGGCTGCTTCTTAAGTATGCTGAGCAAGCTTAGTGTGAAAATACAAATAAGGATATGAGGAGAATTATCCAGCAAAGATTTTTAACTTTAAGCTATTTAATTATTTTTATTTTTTTCTTCACATTGTTGAATCTATTTGTACATTGAAAAAACATTTTTAATTTTAAATAAAAAAATGTTGATTTTATATATTAATTGGAGAATTGATAGCTTAAAAAATGCGCGTATTTCATTAACGCAAAAAACAACTCAAAGCCCTTGTGATACAACTATTTCATGGATTTCACGACCACACATTTCACCACTATCAACTATTTCATAAATACCACAAGAACCAAACATTCTACATCTGCCTCAATATACCCCAGAAAACCTTCATAACGATTAAATATGGGCAAACAATATTGGATTTTAAAATCTATATTATTATTATTCAGATCTACATTAAATATTAATTTATTAAAAAAATTATTTAATTTATTTTAAAATATTAGTGATAAATAAAGATTAGAAAACATTTTTATTTAGTATGATTATTGAGATTTTAAAATATTAATATAATTATAAGTATCTTTAAATTAAATTCATTTATGAAAACAATGGCTAATCTACCCTATTATAAATTATTATATAAATCATAAGATTTAAGATTCAATTTTAGTGAATCAAAACCTTAAAAAGGAAAAAAAAAATCCAAAAAATACAACTAAAATACAAATATGACATTTAAAATAAAAAAATTATATCATTAAGGAAAAATAAAGCAAATAAAAATAAAAACATAACTATAGATCATGCATATAATTTAATAATATCGTCTTTTTATTAAATAAAATTCCAACCATGTAAACATTATGATTAACATTTATAATAAATTAGTAGGAAAAACTTAGTATGAGTGGTAAAGGCAAAATTTTTATGGAGCAAGTTAGCATTTCCATTAAAAGAATAATTTTAATAATTTTTTTAATTAATAAAATCATAATATTTAAAATTTCTTCAGTTAATCTTAACTACTCAGAAGATAGCATTTAATAGAAAAGGGATTATTATAGCATTTAATAGAAAATGGATTATTATGTGTAGATGATTACAATGAAATTAAAAACACTTAACATAATTTTATAACTAAATTTGTTTTCAAATACGTGAGATTTTATAACTAAATTTCTTTAATCACCATCTTAAGACTAAATTCTCTAAAATTAATCATATTAATAAAATACAAATTAATAAAATTGAAATTAAATTAATTTTAAAATCATATTAATCTTATTTTTATATCAGATAATTTTAATTTTTTTATTAATTCTCAATATTAGTGAAATCATAAATTAAATCACAAGTAAATATTTATAGAAATTACTCCATGACATATGTTATAAATTAAATAACTAATAAACACTATAGGCATCAATCCATAATGTAATAACCCTTGGTAACTTCATAAGTACTCATTCACTAATTATTGTAGTTAGAAAAAAATCGGAGAAGGCTAAAACTATAAATAGACATATATGAACGTACATTTTGATATTTATTGTAATTGCACAATGTTTTTATGTGAACAATGGTTGGGATGCAATGGTAGAGAAGTCTCACCTAGGGTAGTTGGACAGTTATGGGTAAGTAGTTACTTGCCTAAACTCTTCCATTGGAAACAAAAGAATCTGAAAGAAGGCCATGAGGGTAGTTGTGAACCTGAGGCAGGAGGAAAAAATAAGAAGAGACAAAACAGAGAGAAGAAAATTTGAGAAAAAGTGGAAGCAGATTTTGACAAAGGATTCTAGAGTTGGTTGGGAGATGGAGTCTGTCTGGAGCTAGAAGCTCAAAATTATGATTTGGGTTAAGTCTAGTAGTGATTAAAGAACCTGAAAACAATCTTACTCTATTGTCCGATAAAGCTACTTTGGGCATGAAGCAATCTCATGGGGAGGTGCGAAGACTGACCTCAAGGTTGGGTGAAGAGTTATTTTCCTAGTGGTTTTAACTTATCAGAACAAATAAGAATTTAGATAAGTGTCACTAATAACCATGTATGTGTTTTCAGACTTATGAATCATAGAATATTAGCATGATAGTGTTTCGATGGAAAAAAATAATCTTAAAACAATGGTTCTGGTAGGATGGTAGTAGGATGATAGTCTCGTTGAAACCTTCATGTTCTGTTAAAAAAAAACTGAACTAAATGGTTTTTGTTGTAGATTATGAAGATTACCAACAAGAAAACTTTCTTGAACACCTTACGTAGAAAGAGACCCTAGGAAGGGGGTTAGACTTTAGCTATTCTTTGCAAAGAAACATCTTGAAAACAATCCCATTTCCGCGAGGATTTAATCAAGGAGGAAATGGGGACTATAAATAATCTAACCAAACTAGATATTTGAAACCTAGAAGGTAAGAAAAAAGAAGGTAAATTTATGAAACTGATTAGGTTGGGGGTAAGAAAGGGTTAGTTCTTGAGGGCCAACCAAGGATCGGCAACCCGGAAAAAGAGTCACTAAATCGTCCTAGATAAAATAAATCCATTGTAAATACAAGCGTAAGAAGAACAAGGAATCACATCAAGAAACTTTAATTTGAGACTAAATTTATGCATCCAACTTTCAGTAAAAGAGAAGGATTAATTACTATAAGAGAACTGAGTTTCAATGGACTCCATGATAAGTCCAAGAGAAATCAGCATGTTGTGACACATAAATATTGAAATATACCAACGAAATAATTATAAGAAGAACATACAACTATTTAAAGGAGCATACTGTGAACTATGAACAACACAAATATAAAATTATGATATAAGTCGTATATATACGTCTGTTATAAATTTTAACAAGAAAATGTAACATAAGAGTTTAAGGTTGATATCAGCCATCTGCACTGACCTGCAATACTTCTAAAAAAAATAGATAGTGAACAACAATCTTTACAATGGATTATATGTATAGGAGCTTATGCTCTTAATAAAAATCCCTTCAAATTTATACAACATCATTCATAATTGAGGGTCAAAAAAATTCTCTGTCACACCTAGTATCACCCATAACTTAGGAATAGACAACAATGAATAACTCCATTAATTCCACCCTATTAGGTTTTTTCTGAAATTTGGAGAGACCTTACGATTCTTTTCTATCTAGAGGCCATAATATAAGGAATCACTTGATACAATAAGAAGAGCATCATTCAAGCTTTATATAGCCAAAACAAGCTAGAACATACCATTATAAGCCTAGCAGTAGCATACATGTGCAACATAAAGGGAAAATGGGTGAGTTACAACTATCAACTCTGCGGTTAATAGGAAATTGTTGAAGTCCCTTATGGGTAGCAACATCAAATGAAGAATAAAGAAACTAACCTGAAAAACAAAACATGCATAGAAGCAGCCCTATTGGAAACGATGAGCCTGCAGACAAAATGAAAAACCCCATCATGGAACTAGATAGGGAAGAATTAAGAAACAAGGACATTAAATGTGAAGAACACATACCTCTGCAAAGACATTGAGTGTCTTGTAAGCCCTCAGCACCAAACCGCATGGAAGGAAACAATTCCTCTGATGGAGACTATTTAATCTGAGAGACTGAAATAACTTAAAAATACACCAGAATAGTCATATCCCCGAGGAAAAAAAATAAAACCCTTAGAGAAAACGGTGTCACATGTCTTACTAGAAGATTTAGACAGACTTTGTTGTGCTATAACTGTCTTAGATCGAAGAAAAATGATGATGGACTTGACTGAAACAACCTTTTAAACATGTAAACCCTAGCTGGTAGTATAGAGAAATAATTTGAACGAAAAGACAAGAAAATGAGACCCGACGACGAGACAGGGGTGTGTTAGTTTCTCTCTTATCACCTCATTTAATCCACGTTGTCCATTAATCTACACTCTAGAGGACAATTTATTGGAGGAAAAAGGTCGAAGTGGAACTGTGAAATGGATGGACCAAGTTCTACATCTAGAGAATTTCTGACTAATGATGACGACCACGTCAAGGTCCTTAAACACATCTTAGGGTTATGAAATTACTATGGTCAAAACCCATCCCAATATTAAATAAAGGCTTACAAATGATATACATTATGTCTCATATATATTAATCGAGTAAGTTGTTAAGTGCATGTATAACACATCTAATGGTACAAATAAAATTTCCATCTTATGATATGTGTATTTACTTAATGTTTGGCTTCAAATTTGTTTCATATTTTACATATGTGATAATTAATAATTAAAATTAAAATTTGTTCATAGAGGGATGTGACAAGTGGTATAAGAGCCAAGTTCCAGCATTGGGCCTCTTTAGGTGACACGGGAATAACATAATATATTTGTGTTAACAATGAATGAAAGAAGAACATCATGTTGAGAGCTGGGTATAAACCACTAGTACGACCACTAGTTGGAGCTCGCCCCAACCCAAATACAGAATTTAACCCATAAACGTGTGCCCATCTAGGGGAAGAATATTGAAACACTAATATGACATTGTTTGAGATAATACAACAATTAAAAAGTGAAATAGAAATATTGAGAGCAAATAATGAAATACTAATGCAATAACATGAGAGGATTATGAAGATCATTTCTGACAGACAAAACCATAGACACCTTGTTCTGAGCCTTGACTAGGGAAACAAGGCTAGGATACATAAACAACGAGATGACAATCGGTAACCTTAAGGAGATCAAGAAAATAATGAATAAGAATCTCACGATGTTTCTAGGCATAAAGGGCCTGAAACGTTGAAAATGGAATTGCAAGGTGAATTTAAGAAAACTAAGTCTCCAATGTTTGATTGTGGGAAGGAAGAGGCTGCAAAATCCTGGCTCATTAAAATGAATAAGTATTTTCATATTTACAAATATAATAACAATTTGAAGGCTCATTTGGGAATCTACCAACTACAAGGTAAAACTACCTTATGGTGGAAAGAGGTGAAAACAATACGGAAGACTAATGAACATGAAGTATCATAAGAATATTTTCAAAGACATTTTAAAGATAAATATATGACCAAACACTTTTATGATAAAAAGGAGAAATAATTTCATGATCTTAGGTTGGGGCAACTTACAATGGATCAGTTTATAATGAAATTTACCTCACTGCTGATATATGTTTCGTATATATGTGAAGAGAAAGTGAACGTTCAGTGATTTATCAATAGCATACCTTATTTCATGAAGGAATGGTTATAATTTGACAACTTAAAACCATGGACAAAGTTATCAGAAAATACAGGTTATGTTATCAACAAATGAAACAGAAAGGAGATAGTAGTAAAAAGTGAATGGAGAAAAAAGGAAAAAATAGGCACAAAATGCGAAGGGTTTTGAATCTTCAAATTTTAAGAGTCCATACAAAAACTGGCAGAACAAGAACTCAAGGAAGGTCTAGCAAGAAACCATATCATAGTGTGAATTAAAGGCTACCGAGTAGCTTAATAAATATAAACTTGAGACAATAGATAGATCCCCATTGCAGTGTTGGGAATGTGGAGGGCCACATTATGTCAAAAAAATCCCTTAACAGAAAGCAACAAAACCAATAGCTTAGATTCAAGAAGCACATATAGTAGGAGATTTGGCAATAAGTATGCCTAGAATTAATGTTGTGTTGGAGGACCATCAAGTGGAATATCAACCAACCATTTAGAATTTGAGGGTAAAATGTTTAACCATGTAGTGTCTATTTTAATTTATCCCGGGGCTAGTCGGAGTTATGCCGGCCCCAAGATAGTGGATAAATGTCATTTACAATCAATCAAATTTAAGAACTACTAGCCATGAGAGCTAAAATAAGGGTGACAACTAAAATTGATATTTATCTAGTGACACTGGAAGATCGGCTAATAACTAGAAATTTAAATGTTCTACCCTTAGGGTCATATGATGTTTTGATTGGCATGGAATGGTTAGAAAAAATTGGTCTCTAATCAACTGTAAGGATAAAAAAATTGGCTACTTAAATGAGGAAGGCATAAGACAAGAGGTACAAGGTATGAAAACACCCCTGAATTTGAGACCTATTACAACATCACAACTCAGAAAATGAATTAGGTAAGGGTGAATCTGAAATAATCCTGAGACCCCCAAAAAACATATGCTGATAAAAAGTGAAGCTTCTGGGAATTTCTAGGTGACCACATGTATGTGAAAGTAAATCCTAATAGAAGTATATTACATTGGGAAAATTATGCAAGGTTGGCCCCCTAATTTTGTGTCCCTTTTCATATCTTAGCCCAAGTTGGGCGGGTGGCATATCAACTAGCTTTGCCTAGCCATATACACATTCATAATGTGTTTCATGTCTCATTATTAAAGAAATATATTTATGACCCAAGACATATCATTGATTGGTAGGATATATAGGTAATTATTTTACAAATGTATATATGCAAATATGTATTACATGAAACATTAATGGTAGAAACTAATAGTGACTTAGTGGTTGTGGGTATAAATTTTGTCAAACTGAGAGTTTCTGGTTGAACCCCTATTCACCCTAATTGGAGAGAAGTATTGTTGTTGAAGTGAGTTATCTCCCAGGTTAAAGTGAAGTGGAGGCACTTTAGCCCAGAGGAGGATACTTAGGAGGATGAGCATCTCATAAAAGAGAAGTACCCCAACCTATTTTGAAGAGTTAGAAACACAATCACAATGTTTCGCTCAAGGGAGGAAAGATAATAACCCCTAGTAACGTCATATGTATCGATTTACTAATTATTGTAGTTAGAAGAATGTTAATTTAATTCTGAGCCGAGAAGGATAAAACTATAAATAGGCATATACGAATGTATGTTTTCATTTTTATTTTGTTTCCATAATGTTTTTATGTGAATAATGGTTGGGAAGAAATGCTAGAGAAAGCTCACCCTAGGTAGTTGGACAATTATGGGTAAGGTAGTTACCTACCCAAACTTATCCATTGGAAATAAAAACTTCAAAGAGAATACCAAGAGCGTAATTACAAACCTAAGGAAGGGGGAGAAAAAAAAGGAGAGAACAAAGAGAGAAGAAAATCTGAGAAAAGGTCAAAGGAGACTTCAACAAAGGACTCTAGAGCTAGTTGGCCAGTGGAGTCTATCTAGAGCTGGAAGCTCAAACTTATGATTTGGGCCAAGTTTGGTAATGATCAAATAGGCTAAAAATAATCTTAAAGTATTTTCCTATAAATCTACTCTGCAAGCTTGGGGAGGGGTGCAGTGTTCGACACTGAACTCAAGGTTGGGTGGAGCATTATTTTCCCAGTGGTTTGCAACTTATCGGAATAGATAAGAATTCAAATAAGTGTCACTAATAACCCTGTACTTGTTTTCAGACTTATGAATCATATAATATTGGCATGATAGTGTTTAAATTGAAAAATATAATATTTCATTGTTAAAACAAGAGTTCTGGTAGAATGGTAGTCTAGTTGAAACCTTCATGTTCTATTAGAAAAAGAGGACTAAATGGGTTCTATTGTATATTGTGAATATTACAAGCAAGAAAACTTGTTAGAACACCTTATATAGAAAGAGGCCCTAAGAAGGGGGTTGGAATCTAGCTGTTTGTTTGAAAGAAACAAATTGGAAACAATCCCATTTCCGTAGGGACTTAATCAAGGAGGAAACCTAGATGATAAATAATATGACCAAAAAAGATGTTGGAAACCTAGAAAGTAAGAATCTACAAGCAAATCAAAAATTATTGGAGAAACATGTAGCAGTGAGAAAAATAAGAATCAACAACCATGCATGAAGCAGAAGAACAAGCATAGAACAAAAATGAAGAAGAATATAATTGAAAGATGTTATAATTGTGTAATATGTGGACATATAGAAATAATTTGTAGTAATGGAAAGATCAAACCCTGATGAGAAGCCAAAGGAGAAGTAACATCAAGGAAGAATGTGAAGAAGTTCACCATCTATCTGGAAATGATTTTGGGCATTGGGATATTTATTGAAGGGCACATGCAAGGAATATAAATCATATCAATAGAAGGTATCAACCTATTCCTCTATTCCTTAGTCACATACGATGTTTTGTGTGTGACAATGTTGGCAATAAGGCTAAGGATTGCAAACTTCCCATGTGTTACAGGAGATCCAATCAGAGAGAGGAGAATATGCAAGGTCAACCGCACATGAAGAAGAAGGATAATGTGATGAAAGTTTGGAGAAGAAAAGAGTAGTAAGGAACTCCCATCAAAACCTGAGGCCTAGATGGTCTCAAGGGGAGCATATGGTTGCATCATGAGTTGCATGGAGATTCTTGGATATGTAGCCATATCTGAAAGAGTACATGAAGGCAAATATGTATATTGTAGGGAGATGCATGAGTTCAGGGGGAGTTTAAGAGGTTTGAAGTTGTTGAATATGGCAACAAGAAATGCTAAAAATAGGAGTGCTAAAAATAACACTTTTATAAATAGCAATTCGGGTACCAATGTTGGACATAGTAACAATGAATGAAAAATGGAAGTGTTAAAAATAACATTGTTATAAATAGCATTTCAGGTTAGATTCCTATTTTAGTTAGTCCCTGAACTAAAATAGAGAAGTAAAATTCGAATTTGATTTTAGCAGTTGTTTGTAAAATAATTAATTAATTCATCTTGAGTTAATTAGTTGTAGAAAATCAAACATGAATTCTATGTGGGGACATACAATAGTTTCTCCATTAATTGAGGAATTTGTCGATCAGTTAAAAAGATAAGAATGAGTTGTAATTAGTTAGCTCAGTTAACTGAGTTAAGTCCAGTGAGATTAGTTCCAAAAATTTTTGGAATTGACTGTGAGTTCAGTTAGTTAATGCTTGAATGCATGTAACCGTTACTCTCTAGATAACTGAATATTCTCTCATAAATAATTCATGCATGTCAGTTCAGTCAGAGACCCAGTTGAGATCAGAGGAAGGGACAATGTACTATCAGTTGGAGGATTTTTCCTATATAGGAAACTCATCCATGCAGAAGGAATTATCTCCTTTAGGTTTTTGCAGTTATTTCCGAGCCAAGTGAGCAGTGTGAGGTGGGAATTCACACAAGTGGAAGCACTAAACCCCAGGAAAAACTGCATACATGGATATAGGAGGCTTGGAGTGTAGAGAGAAGGTTGTGAGAGCCTTTGACTATCTATGAGAAACTTTGTTTCATTGCAGAGAGAGTAGAATAGCTTGTGAGCTAATTCTTTTTGTAATCTGAACATATTTCCACTTGTATGATAATACAGAGATTGGGGTTTTAGGATGAGCCTTTCCCCGAATTATTATTTTTTGTTTCATGTGTGATTGAATCTTCTTCTTTGTTATATGTGTTCTAATTGATCTCGCTCATATTCGATTAAGCTTCTGCAAAGTTTGTTGTAGAAGTAGATCTTGTATCTTTCTTTAGTATATTTCATAATATGTTGATCTATGGTGAAATTTCTACATGGTATCAGAGAAAAGGTGATCAAATTGGAGAATAGTATACGAAGAAGAGGATTTGAGGTAATAAAAAAAAAAAAATTGGGCCACGATTTTTTAGAGCATATTTGAAACTTTTTGTGCAAAAGTTTTAGAAACAAATAGCAGATATGGATTCCTTGTAGAAAAAGACCCAAATTAAAAAAAACATCAGCTAAATCAGAGTTCGGATGAGGGTGATATCACTGATTTAAAATCAGCGCTTTTTCCAGAAAATTCCGTGACGGCAGGAAAGATGAAACATATTAGCGTGCTAGCCAAGAACCTGTATGCAACTGAGGTACAAGATGAATGAAAAGCCTTGAGGAGCAAGAAAAAGGTTAGATACTTGGTTGTTGAGAGGGAGAGTACATTACCTCTCAACATGCAGCACCAGAAGAAGTCTCAAATAATTGTGGACGAGCCACAAATGGTGAAGCAACTTTAGGAGGTTGTGGAGAAACCACAACTGGAGAAGCTGAGACGAGATAAAGTAGAGACATCTACTCATGCAAAGACCTTTAGTAGGGGTAAATTTCAAGTCAAGTGGGCAGAGGGATCACATGCATCCATACCTCTAGGTCGGAGGTGGGGCGATGTGGAGTGTACAGTCCCAAAAGGCTGGAATAGGGACAGGATCATTGAGGTACCAAACCTCTTTGATTAGACCTTCCTACGGGAGCCCCAACGAGGAGTAGCAAGATTGAATGAGTGGGTAGCAGGAGATGTGGATGGAGCGGCAGAGAGAGCTACAGTGCAGGAATCCCAAGATAGTGCAGAGCTAGCAGGTTACAACAATGCGAGAGGCACAGGAGTGTTGCACCAGTGTAGGATGGCAAAGAGAGGTGTGCAATGGTGTGAGATGCATGGAGTGTTGTAGAAGCTCTAAGGTCACACAGGGAGCACTTGTCAGCGGTAGAGGAAGCTTTAGCATCAGAGGATGTTTCTAGCCCAACAGGGAGGTCAATTAGGAGATTTTCTTGTTTCTAGAGTTGTTGGAGCAACAACACTAGGGAGAAGTATTACATGCAAAACATTCCAAAGGTTTAGGATCGGTTTCAAGTTGAATGCCTTTCTTGTTGAGAGGGAGTGTTGAAAATGGAAATAGAAAATGCTAAAAATAGCACTGCTATAAATAACAGTTCGGGTACAAGTGTTGGACATAACAACAAGGAGTCAAAAATGGAAGTGCTAAAAATAACATTGCTATAAATAGAATTTTGGGTTAGATTCTTATTTTAGTTAGTCCCTGAACTAAAATAGAGAAGTAAAATTCGAAATTGATCTTAGTAGGTATTTATAAAATAATTAATTAATTCATCTTGAGTTAATTAGTTGTAGAAAATCAAACATGAAATCTATATGGGGACATGCAATAATTTCTCCATAAATTGAGGAATTTATCCATCAATTAAAGAGATAAGGATGAGTTGTAATTTGAGTTGTAATTAGTTAGCTTAGTTAACTGAGCTAAGTCCAGTTAGATTAGTTCCAACAGTTTGAGGAATTAATTGTGAGTTCAGTTAGTTAATCTTTGCATGCATGTATCTGCTGCTCTCTAGATAACTGAATATTCTCTCATAAATAACTCATGCATGTCAGTTTAGTCAAAGACCCAATTGAGATTAGAGGAAGGGATAATGTACTATCAGTTGGAGGATTTTTCCTATGTAGGAAACTCATCCATGCAAAAGGAATTATCTCCTTCAGGTTTGTGCAGTTATTTCTGATCCAAGTGAGCAATGTGAGGTGGGAATTCACACAAGTGGAAGCACTAAACTCCAGGAAAGCCTGCGCAAGGAAATAGGAGGCTTGGAGAGTAGAGAGAAGGTTGTGAGAGCCTTTAACTGTCTGTGAGAACCATTGTTTCATTGCGGAGAGATCAATATAGCTTGTCAGTTGATTCTTTTTGTAATCTGAACATATTTCCACTTTTATGATAATACAGAGATTGGGGTTTTAGGATGAGGCTTTCCCCAAGTTATTCTTCTGCATTTCATGTGTGATTGAATATTCTTCTTTGTTATATGTGTTCTAATTGATCTTGCTAGTATTCGATTAAGTTTCCGCAGAGTTTGTTGTAGAAGTAGATCTTGTATTTTGCTTTAGTATATTGCATAATCTCTTGATATACGGTGAAATTTCTATATAAGTATTGATTTTTAGTTCTTATCTATTCTTACTTTCTTCTTGTCATTATTCAAATCAACCATATATGTTTTTGTTGTTGTTTTTGTAGCAGCTGCATGTCGAAGTTATTATTGATGTTTCTAGAGGCATGGCAGCCACAAGGATGTCTTATGTGCATGGTCAAGGTGTGATGGAGGATAACACATTCATGGGGAGTGTTTGTCCTTCCAAATGGGCATGAGTGCTAGAATTGATGAGCTTTTTGTGTTTAATTGACATGAGTTTGATGCAGAGAAGAATTATGTGGAGATAGTTGTTGGTGAGAAGATTAAATGTTGAGAGTAACCATGTAACACCATTTTCCATTTATAGTACCTCTATTGTTGCTGCTACATATGGTGGCTATATTATTTCTCATGGAGGTCTTATACTTGATGGACATGCTAGGGATTGTATTTTCATTTTTGTTTCTATATGGAGAATATATTATTTTTGATTGATGGAATGTACTCATGCTATATTATTATATTCGGCATACATATAGGACAACACCTTTGTGTGTGTTTGTAAAATCCATGTATTATCATTGTTTCATGTTTTGGGTGCATTGGTCATGGAGGGACCCATGGTGTGTGCAAGTTTTTTCAAATCATCCATGTATAGGATAATGGATGTCAAAGTCATTCTTATCTTGTATAAGCCCCATTTACACTAGGTGCATGATTTAAAATTGAGTTGATAAAAGTCTTGGTTGGTCATAGGTGTAGAAGAGTCATGTGTTAGTCCTATGTACTTGCACAACCATGTATTTCCTCCATGAAGCATTGTATATGTATGGAACTTTATTGTATATAATTTCTGAAAGTCAGTTTGAGACATATTTCATAAGGAGTAGTATATTTCATAGAAAGGAGGCTTATCAAAGTGTTCAGGATGTGTTTCTAAAATAGTAGAGAGAGTGTGATTGAAACTTCATTACATTCATAGGGGAGCGTGTTCAGTTTGAAGTGGGTGCATGGTATTGGCTAGAGACTTGGTGGTGTTTTTTTTCCTCATTTCACATTCTTATCTTGCATGAGAGATATCCATCAGTTGCATCAATATGGTGTTGAAATGATAGGGGGAGTATTTCTCTCATCTAGCACATTATTGGCATTGTTCTTCAATGATGGTATGGCCCTCTACCATTGGTGTCAAAGGGGGAGATATTTGGATTTTTCGATCAGATTCATAGTTGCATCTTCAATTTTGGAGAGTGTATGGAGATCAACTTCAACTGTTGGAGATCAAATTGAGGTTGATATCAATGCCAAAGGGGGAGCTTGTTGCAATTATAGTGTTGGAATTGATGTCAACAAGGTCAAGGTGGTATTTTTCATATACTTATGTCAATCTGATGATGATGTATGATGAGAATTTGGTGGTTGAAGTGTTTATCTAGTTGGTTATGTTGGTTGGAATTGATGTCAACTTTGTTGTGGCATGACTTAGTGGAGGTGATTTGGAGGTTGAGTAGAGATGGTTTCAAGGCATGATATGATGGTTTATATGATGACATCATAGGTTGATGTTGTTACATATGTTGAATATGTTTCTACTACAGGAGGTTGGGTTGCTGCTACAGGCGTTGTATATGCTTCCATATGTGTTGGAAGCATTGGAGATGTTGCTACATGGGTTGGAGGTGCATCTACTAGTGTTGGAGGAAGTTGGAGGACTTGATGTTGTTGTTGTCTGTGTTAGAGATGTTTCTACCTAAGTCATACATGTTATTATAGGTGTAGGAGGTCGTTGTTGTTTCTTAAGGATCTGGAGGTCTTCTTCTACGATGATGGAGTTGTGAGCATATTTTGTTAGAGTGTCACAGTGGCTACAATGGGTCCCTCAGGTCTTACAGAAGGATGTCAAGCAGTGGAGCAACGTTGGGTAGGTTCTGAGCTAAGGAAAGAAGACTTTGATCATCCTCTATGCCAATCGCATGGATGATAGCTCATGAGAGTGACTGAAAGTTTCCAGTTTCTTGGAGACAACCCTATGCATGTGACTAAAGAGTTCTAGTGCAGTTTAGATAGTTTTGTGTGTGTGAATGAGTTTTTTCATGAAAATTTCTTTGCATTCCTTACGCAACTCAGGGAGTGTTGGTGTTATGGCGATGTTCTTGAGAAAATCACTTTAGTATATGGTCGTAAAAGGTAATAGAGCTTCTATAATTTGGTTAAACTTGAGAGTATCCATCAAGTAGTGAAGAGAGTGGCTTAATCAATTCAATGAGATGAATCCTGATCAAATGAAGAATATTAACATGATTATGGATCCCACTAGTTATTTGTAATTATTGAGTTGAGCACCTCAGTTCATCCATATATTGGAGAAAATTCAATGAAAGTATGGATGATTCTTTTGATTTGTTAAGTGAGTGTGAGTGCGGAGAAGAGTATGGAATATTTGTGAGGTTTGTTTGATGTATATTTTCTAAAGCAGTTTGTAGGTGTTGCATCAGTTAGATAAAGTATGTTTCAACCAACATTTTGTGCAGCTAGTGAGGGGGTGAAATAGTGTTTGATTGTAGGTGTATTTAGGATTTTTTTCCTCCAAGTATATTCTCCAGCTTACCGTTTGAGTGCAACATTCAGTTGTCAGTAGTTTTAGTTGTTGTAGAGAAGGTTTTAGCTAATGCATTGATCAAATTATTTTGTTCACTCAGTGGTGAGACTGTGATGCAGTTTTGGGTTTTGATTATGTGATTTGAATATTGTTGTTGTGGTGTTCATGTTGATCCATTATCGGTTCCAGTCTAAAAATGTATGAAATGAGAACCATATAGAGGAGTGGGGTTGGAGGACTCTATGGAAATAAATATAAGCAACTATTTTTCTCAATCCAATGGTGGTTGGATACTCGTAAGAAATTGCGTGAAGCTCATTGGTCTTTGCGACTTCGATCAAATCGGAGTCTCTAGAGTTGATTGATAATTCAAGAGTAACTAGGTGAGGATCGTTGTTCATGGTGGCTTCCAAAAGATGGTGGTCCATAGATCCACATGAGAAAAAGATCTCCATTTGATAGTCGTCAATTGTAACTCTATGTAAATATTTTTCTTAACATAACGAATATTTGAGCAGTGGAACAACAAAAGGTTTTTTTCCATGTAGAGGGTTTCCCACCGAATATGTTTGTGTCCATGTGTTGAATGATTTTCATGCTTTAATGTTTATTTTTGATGCTCTAATCTCGATTTTTGTGCTTTAGTTTATGCATGGTTAAAGAGTAATAATTTGGAGAAAAATTTATAATTTCATTTAGTATTGATTCACCCCCCCTCAATAGTGATCTAGTTTCCAATTGTTTCTTCTTCATTAATGTTTCATTCATGGTATTCTCATTCCCTTTAACCAATTTCATTTAACATCACCAAAGGAAATATGTTAGATCATGTTGGTATCAGAGAATTGTTCTTTAATGTGAATTGTGGGTGTGGATACTTACCATCGCAACACAAAAGTTGAAGGAAAAATGAAGTATTTTAACCTTGATATTGAACATGCAACACAAAGAAATAAAATGGAGGATAATGATATACACATAAAAAATGAGTAGGCTTTCCACAAGTCCTTTTACCAAATCGAAGATCAAGTCGAAGGATTGCTTGCAAAATTTTATGAAAGGAGGAAAATAAAGGGAAAGAAAGAGGGAGCTCTAGCAATAGATAATGTGTCAGTACATCAAGGAGTTCGAGGAGAACCTCCTGAATATCCATTTTCAAATTCAATATCTTCCTCTTCCACTCATTCTCATCACTCAAATAGTCATAAAAAATATGCTTCTTAAGAGTCATTTTTAAAGTTAGATATGAAATTTCATTTACTCATGTAATGGAATAGGTAATGCAAAAAAGCTAAAAAGATGGATTAGACAGATCAAATTGTACTACCATATACAATAGATGGAAGAGGATGAATCAAATATATCGTTGACATCTATTTAGGTGGTAGGCATAACTCTTGTACGGTGGGAGAGAAAACTTTAAAAATGTAGTTAACATAGTCGTAAACTCTTTTCATCATGGTTGAAGTCTTTTTTTTTTGCATCAAGAGGGAAATTGTAGCCATTGCATTACAATGAAAAAGCATGATGGAATGAAAACAGTTGAGGCAAGGAAATGATCACAATATTCAATTTTTTATGTAAGAGCCTAAGAAGCATGCATTGGCACTGAATGTTTATTTAGGCTTGCCAGAAAAATTGATGAAATACATTGGCACTTTACATAGTTAACTTCATCATTCATTTCTATTATTTGATCCCACTAATCTAGATGAAGCTTCTGTGAATTCAATTCGTATTGAAAATAGGGGAATGTATGGACAACAATATCGTATAAAGAATCCTTCGTCCAAGTTCCATAATAACAAGCTGAAAGGAAAAGGAAAGGGAAACAAGACAACAAAAGCAAAGAACCAGGAAGGAAAACGCTCTTGCACTCATTACAATAAATATGTGCACGATGAGCAGAACTACTGGAAACTTAAAAACTAAGAAGTTTGGTGGAAGAGGTAAGTAGAAATGGTTGCTACGGTGTAATAACGCCTAGGTTCTGATTCCCGTGATGAGTTGTATATCACAACAATTTAGGTACAATGTAAAGGTTCCTTTAATGCTAGTTTAATTCCTAAACTTAAATCTCATGATGATGATATAGAAGTAAGTGAATTGTTTTATATAATATTTGTACCTACGCACACCAAAATAGATACATTGTTTAATTTAGATTCATACATAGATGATATTATTGTCCTTAGTAAAACATGGGATGATCATGTAAAACATGTCAAGCAAGTACTTGATACTTTGAAAAAGGAGATATTTTGTAAATGTGAATTTGGCAAAACGTCTTTGGTATATTTGGGTCATATTTTTTGAGGAGGTCAAATAATAATTTATATTTCTATAGTTGAAGTAATTTTAAAATGGCCTAAACCTACAAATGCGATAGAAGTGAGAAGATTATTGGGAGAAGTTTAGTACTATAGAAGATTCATAGATAACTTCTCACATCTTCGTTGAATGCCCTGACTAATGTAAAGTAGGTTTTTCAGTGGGGAGGAAATTAGTAGAAGGATTTTGACACCTTGAAGGAAAATATCAGCACAACATCATTACTAACCTTTACAAACTTTTAGCAGCCATTTGTGATTGAGATGAATGTTATTGGATATGCCAAGGGTATATTATTGTTGCAACATTGTAAGCTTGTTTATTACCACTCTCAAAATTTCTCTCAAGCTATTGTTAACTATCCCATGTATGACAAAGAGTTGTATGTCTTGGTTCAAAGTATCAAGAAATGGAAACATTACTTGATATGTAAGCAGACTCTCATACATATAGACCATTATCCCTTACAATATCTTTAGTCATAGACCAAGTTGTAGCAAGATTTTCACTTTAGGTGGATGGGATTCCTTTAGCAATTCCATTTTGTAATCATGTACATGAAGGTTACAAGTAAAAAAGTGGTAGATATGCTTTCTAGACCTCATATTTCTACATATACTATTTTGAGGAATGTTCTTTATCTCATGATAGCTATGTTGAACATTATGTTATTGATGAATATTTTAAAGTATTTTATTAGAGGCTAAACCATGGATCACATATGGAGAACTATAATTTGCAAGGAAAGTTTATCTACCATATTGGCAAGTTATGTATTCCTACAAGTGAAAATTTCCATGTAATTCAAGAAGCTCACACTTCTCTTGTGTCTGGTTACTTTGGCGTAGGAAACCCCCTCGCTCATTTTCATTTTCATGTTTTGGGTGCATTGGTCATGGAGGGACCCATGGTGTCTGTAATTTTTTTCAAATCATCTATGTATAGGCTAATGGAAGTCAAAGTCATGCTTATCTTGTATAAGCCCCATTTACACTGGGTGCATGATGTAAAATTGAGTCGATAGAAGTCTTGGTTGGTCATAGGTGTAGAAGAGTCATGTGTTAGTCCCATGTACTTGCACAACCATGTATTTCCTCCATGAAGCATTGTATATGTATGGAACTTTATTGTATATAATTTTTGAAAGTCAGTTTGAGTCATAGTTCATAAGGAGTAGTATCTTTCATAGAAAGGAGGCTTATCACAGTGTTCAAGATGTGTTTCTAAAATAGTAGAGAGAGTGTGATTGAAACTTCATAACATTCTTAGGGGGAACGTGTTTAGTTTGAAGTGGGTGCATGGTATTGGCTAGAGACTTGGTGGTAGTTTCTTTCCTTATTTCACATTCTTATCTTGCATGAGAGATATCCATCGGTTGCATCAATATGGTGTTGAAATGATAGGGGGATTATTTCTCTCATCTAACACATTATTGGCATTGTTCTTCAGTGATGGTATCGCCCTTTGCTATTGGTGTCAAAGGGGGAGATATTTGGCTTTTTCAATCAGCTTCATAGTTGCATCTTCAATTTTGGAGAGTGTATGGAGATCAAACCCAACTGTTGGAGATCAAATTGATGTTGACATCAATGCTAAAGGGGGAGCTTGTTGCAATTGTAGTGTTGGAATTGATGTCAAGAAGGTCATGGTGGTATTTTTCATATACTTATGTCAATATGATGATGATGTATGATGAGCATTTGGTGGTTGAAGTGTTTAGCTAGTTGGTTATGTTGGTTGGAATTGATGTCAACTTTGTTGTGGCATGACTTAGTGGAGGTGATTTGGAGGCTAAGTAGAGATGGTTTCAAGGCATGTTATGATGGTTTATATGATGACATCATAGGTTGATGTTGTTACATATGTTGAATATGTTGCTACTATAGGAGGTTGGATTATTGCTAGAGGTGTTGTATATGCTTCTACATGTGTTGGAAGCATTTTAGATGTTGCTACATGGGTTGGAGGTGCATCTACTAGTGCTAGAGGAAGTTGGATGACTTGATGTTGTTGTTGTGTGTGTTAGAGACGATGCTACCTGAGTCATACATGTTATTATAGGTGTAGGAGGTTGTTGTTGTTGCTTAAGGATCTGGAGGTGTTTGTCTACGATGATGGAGTTGTGACCATATTTTATTAGAGTGTCATAGTGCCTACAATGGGTCTCTCAGGTCTTACAGAAGGATGTCAAGCAGTGGAGCAACATTGGGCAGGTTCTGAGTTAAGGAAAGAAGACTTTGATCATCCTCTATGCCAATTGCATGGATGATGGCTCATGAGAGCGACTGAAAGTTTCCAGTTGCTCGGAGACAACCATATGCATGTGACTGAAGAGTTGTAGTGCTGTTTAGATAGTTTTGTGTGTGTGACTAAGTTTTTTCATGAAAATTTCTCCGCATTCCTTACGCAACTTAGGTAGTGTTGGTGTTATGACGATGTTCTTGAGAAAAATACTTTAGTATATAGTCGTAAAAGGTAATGGAGCTTCTGGAATTTGGTTAAACTTGAGAATATCCATCAAGTAGTGAAGAGAGTGGCATGATCAATTCAATGAGATGAATCCTGATCGAATCAATAATATGAACATGGTTGTGTAGCCCACTAGTTATTTGTAATTATTGAGTTTAGCACCTCAGTTCATCCATATATTGGAGAAAATTCAATGAAAGTATGGTTGATTCTTTTGATGTGTTGAGTGAGTGTGAGTCTGGAGAAGAGTATGCAATATTTGTGAGGGTTGTGTGATGTATATTTTCTGAAGTAGTTTGTAGGTGTTGCATCGGTTAGATAAAGTATGTTTCAACCAATATTTTGTGCAGCTAGTGAGGAGGTGCAATAATGTTTGATTGCAGGTGTATTTGGGATTATTTCCTCCAAGTATATTCCCCAGCTTATTGCTTGAGTGAAACATTCAGTTGTGAGTAGTTTTAGTTGTTGTAGAGAAGGTTTTAGCTAATGTATTGAGCAAATTACTTTGTTCACTGAGTGACGAGACTGTGATGTAGTTTTGGGTTTTGATTATGTGATTTGAATATTGTTGTTGTGGTGTTCATGTTGATCCATTATCGGTTCCATTCTAAAAAAGTATGAAATCAGAACCATATAGAGGAATGGAGTTGGAGGACTCTATGGAAATCAATATAAGCAACTATTTTTCTGAATCCAATGGCGGTCAGATAGCTCATAAGAAATTGTGCAAAGCTCGTTGGTCTTTGTGGCTTCGATCAGATCGAAGTCTCTAGAGTTGATTGATAATTCAAAAGCAACTAGGTGAGGATCGTTTTTCATGGTGGCTTCGAACAGATGGTGGTCCATAGATCCACATGTGAAAAGATCTCCATCTAATAGTCGTCAATTGCAACTATATGTAAATCATTTTCTTAACATAACAAATATTTGAGCAGTGTAGCAACAAAAGCTTGTTTTTTCCCATGTAGAGGGTTTCCCACCAGATATGTTTGTGTCCATGTGTTAAATGATTTTCACGCTTTAATGTTTATTTTTGATGCTCTGATCTTGATTTGTGTGTTTTAGTTTATGCATGGTTAAAGAGTAATAATTTGGAGAAAATTTTATAATTTCATTCACTACTAATTCACCCCCCCACCCCTCTCAATAGTGATCTAGTTTCTAATTGTTTCTTCTTCATTAATCTTTCATTTATGGTATTCTCATTCTCTTTAACCAATTTTATTTAACATCACCAAAGTAAATATCTTAGATCATGATGCAGGGTAGACCTAGCCTGCAATACCCAGGATCTTATAATCCTCACGCATAGAATAATGCATTTCCTCCATTATCCCAATAAACTAAATCTCCGTGGTTAACATGGAGTAATTACACTGGATCTATGTTCATAGATAGTTTCAATGACTGTGAGCTCGGAATTTTATCAACAGTTATGAAGCAATAGGATGTAAAACACACGCACGCTCCTCTTTCTCTGTGCAGACACACTACGCCGGCCTCGTTTCTGCGCTGCCTCAACACACAAATCTGAACATCTTAATATGAACGAGCTGCCTCTCTCTTTCAAAAGCCAAAGTTGTTGATTCATGAAAGGATTAATAACCAGATACAACAATCATTATGCCCGTTGAGCCTTTATACACACAGAAAAAAAAAAAAAAAAAAAAAAAAAAAAAAAAAAAAAAAAAAAAAAAAAAACTTAATTGAACCCACGCGCTCCAGAATTTGAAGTTTAACAGTATTCGGCTACTAAAAAACTAACGAATCTTCCAGTATTGCAAAACCTTCCGAGTCCAGAATTTTGGCCGCCTTTTTCATTAAAGAATAGGTTCTAGCAACGATAGCGCCTGTCTTCCAGGAGAAGCTTGAGAGGAAATTAACATAACCCGTATCGTTGTATGCCACTTGAAACTTATAAAATTAATTAGTTACAGAGAACCGCTGTTCTGGTCACTATTTTAGGTTGAGTGCTAGTTGGACCATTGAACACATTCTCCCCAATCAATGAAGCTGGCTTCCATCACATCCATTATATTAGAAATATGAAGTTGAATCCGTAAACCTCCCGACCGTGCCTAAAGAGGAAAAAATATACAGTTGACCGGAATTTGATCACACAAGGAATGCTGAGAGGGAAGTGATGTGAATGATCGGTAGCTAGATCATGTTATGTAAATGGAAAAATAAATCTATTCACCAGACAGATAGGCTATGACCACTATAACCCCACGCAATTACTCTGCTCCTTTCATTGATGCCAACTCTATATTTAACCAACAGTTGGTCTCTTAATTCTATATTCGATTAATAAGAATAATGAATATCGCCATACTGGGCTAGAACTAACACACAATCTCATATATGTCATAGGTAATTCCTCAACTGTTACAGTGATTTCACAATCATCCAATATGCATATATATAATTTAAAACAAAACAACTTACTTACAAACTTGGCCAGATAATTCAAATTTGTGGCCCTTTACAAACTGACAAAGGCTCCCAACCAGATAACCTCTCACACTCCCTCTCTCTCACTGATCCTCAATGTCTTTGAGGCTACATTATTTATAAAACTTAGTATGATTAAAAAATCCTAAAATCACTCAACTAAAACCTCTAAACTCTACATGCAATGCATACATATGGCAAAAGCATCTCCTCAGATTTATTTCCGTCTTTTTCCCTGTTTTAAGAACAAGAAAAGCCCCCTTATCCATAATGATCCATATTCATTGCTTTATGCCTAAAGCACTCCCTATTTTATTAAAAATAACAAAATATTTAAAATTATCACACCCCCCCTTTTTATTCCATATTTACAAATGAGGAGGGTCTTGATGCTCCTGCATCATACACCCAACCTTAAAATTAATCATGATCCCCTAATCATGTGTTGGGATCTGTGTATGCCTGGATCCCACACCTTGTGCTGCATGTTTCCATTTGCCACTGCTTTTGTATGTTGTTCTTCTCCAGGTCTCCACACCTTATGCTACTTTGCTCCACTAGCTGCACTCTTGCAATCTTCTGCTGTTTTCATTTTGTTGCTTCTGCTACTTCTCCTCTTTTGCTTCATTGGTGCTGGTCTCTTCCAGGATTCCTTCATCATCCTCCGCATCATCATTTTAATTTCTTTGTCCAACGGATTTTCTCTAGCTTCTCCAATAAGACCTGTACTCAAAAAACAATTGTTAGAATAAACATCATAAGGCATCAATGCCTCTTCTGCTGCTATCACTATTGTCTCAGTTGTCATTATGGATGTTGCTGCCGTTGTCGCCATAGATGTTGCTACCTTCCAAACTTCCTGTCCCTCTGCAACATGCTTTGGCTCATCACCTGCAATTTCATCTGCAACTTCATTTGCAACTTTTTCCTCTGGTTCAGATGTCTCCAGCAAATAGTTCAGCGCATAAGTCCTCTGTCTCTCCAACTCTCTTCTCTGGAGATATAGTTTTCTATACAATTCAACAACTTCAATAGGAGTAGATCTTGGAAACTTCACATAACCTTTTATACCTTCAACAACTCTTGAGCAATCATCAGCTGGTCCAACATTCTGATTAGACTCTTTCGTCTTCATTTTCTCATCATTGATCTGAACAACCTTCAGATTTAACTCTTCTTGGACAATTTCTACAGCTTGTTCATCTCCCTGTACTTTACTTGCAAACATGCACAATTCATTAGTCCTTAAATCACAAGACTTTTTAGTCTTGACTGCTTCCTTCAACACTTCCCTTTGATCAGATCTGCATGTGGAATCTTCTAATTTCATCTCTGGTGCAAGAAATCTAAGTCCCTCTTTCAACAAGGCAATGAGAATTTGCCTCAACCTCCTCTGCAATTTTCGCCAAATCACTCTCTTTCCCTTCAGTGGAAAGAGCCATTTTCCTTTCTGCTTTTCCCGCTCTTGCAGCTGTTTTTCCAGTACCTGTAATTGTGCCTTTATTTCTGCAATCTCTATTTCTCGAACTCCTGTAGCCATCTCATCTTTGTGGCATTTCTCTTAACCTCTTCCTCCTCTAGAAAACTCTCTCTGCCTCTGGCAGACTGCTTCCTCGTGAGTTTCTCACTCACCATGAGTTGTATTAGCCTCTGCAACAACAATCTCTCTTGTTGCAACTTACCTCACCAATCCTTCCCTCCGGATCTGGTCTTTTGGTAAGTACTGGTTCACTGCCTCTGGAACCTCTTGAGTACTCCTCTGCTCTCTCTAAGCTATCTCTTCAACTCACCTTTTTCTTCTCCAGGACACTGCAATCGTCTTCCTTATTCAACCTTCAGCTGAATGCCAAGTTCAATGCCACTATTTTCTGCAACCATAAACTTCATTTACAAATTTCAAATCAGAAAAATAATCTCACCTCTAAGATCTTGTCTTCTTTCCACGTCTGCAATCTTCTTCACTGTATTTGTGTATGCTGCATATCAAATTTAAAAATCAAAGAAACATACTTCAACTATATTCATTCAAAAACAAACTTCTTCAGCAAAGTATTCCCGCTCTGATACCACTTGATGCAGGGTAGTCCTAGCCTGCAATACCCAGGATCTTATAATCCTCATGCATAGAATAATGCATTTCCTCCATTATCCTAATAAACTAAATCTTTGTGGTTAACATGGAGTAATTACACTGGATCTATGTTCATAGATAGTTTCAATGACTGTGAGCTCGGAATTTTATCAATAGTTATGAAGCAATACGATGCAAAACACACGCACGCTCCTCTTTCTCTGTGCAGACACACTACACCGACCTCGTTTCTGCGCTGCCTCAACACACAAATCTGAACATCTTAATATAAACGAGCTGCCTTTCTCTTTCAAAAGCCAAAGTTGTTGATTCATGAAAGGATTAATAACTAGATACAACAATCATTATGCCCGTTGAGCCTTTATACACACAGAAAAAAAAACCTTAATTGAACCCACGTGCTCCAGAATTTGAAGTTTAACAGTATTCGGCTACTAAAAAACTAACGAATCTTCCAGTATTGCGAAACCTTCCGAGTCCAGACTTTTGGCCGCCTTTTTCATTAAAGATAGGTTCCAGCAATGATAGCGCCTGTCTTCCAAGAGAAGCTTGAGAGGAAATTAACATAACCCGTATCTTTGTATGCCACTTGAAACTTATAAAATTAATTAGTTACAGAGAGCTGCTGTTCTGGTCACTATTTTAGGTTGAGTGCTGGTTGGACCGTTGAACACATTCTCCCCAATCAATGAAGCTGGCTTCCATCACATCCATTATATTAGAAATATGAATTTGAATTTGTAAACCTCCCGATCGTGCCTAAAGAGGAAAAAATATACAGTTAACCGGAATTTGATCACACAAGGAATGCTGAGAGGGAAGTGATGCGAATGATCGACAACTAGATCATGTTATGTAAATGGAAAAATAAATCCATTCGCCAGACAGACATGCTATGATCACTATAACCCCACACAATTACTCTGCTCCTTTCATTGATAGCCACCTCTATATTTAACCAACAGGGGTCTCTTAATTCTATATTCGATTAATAAGAATAATGAATACCACCATACTGGGCCGGAACTAACACACAATCTCATATATGTCATATGCAATTCCTCAATCGTTACAGTGATTTCACAATCATCCAATATGCATATATATAATTTAAAACAAAACAACTTACTTACAAACTTGGCTAGATAATTCAAATTTGTGGCCCTTTACAAACTGCCAAAGGCTCCCAACCAGATAACCTCTCACACTCCCTCTCTCTCACTGATCCTCAATGTCTTTGAGGCTACATTATTTATAAAACTTAGTATGATTAAAAAATCCTAAAATCACTCAACTAAAACCTCTAAACTCTACATTCAATGCATACATATGGCAAAAGCATCTCCTCAGCTTTATTTCCGTCTTTTTCCCTGTTTTAAGAACAAGAAAAGCCCCCTTATCCATAATGATCCATATTCATTGCTTTATGCCTAAAAGCACTCCCTATTTTATTAAAAATAACAAAATATTTAAAATTATCACACCCCACTTTTTATTCCATATTTACAAATGAGGAGGTTCTTGAGGCTCCTGCATCAGATCATGTTGGTATCAGAGAATTGTTCTTTGACGTGAATTGTGGGTGTGGATACTTACCATCCCAACACAAAATTTGAAGGAAAAATGAAGTATTTTAACCTTAATATTGAACATGCAACACAAAGAAATAAAATGGAGGATAATGACATACACATAAACAATGAGTAGGCTTTCTACAAGTCCTTTTACCAAATGGAAGATCAAGTCAAAGGGTTGTTTGCAAAATTTTATGAAACGAGGAAAATAAAGGGAAAGAAAGGGGGAGCTCTACCAATAGATAATGTGTCAGTACATCAAGGAGTTTGAGGAGAACCTCCTGAATCTCCATTTTCAAATTCTATCTCTTCCTCTTCCACTCATTCTCATCACTCAAATATTCATAAAAAATATGCTTCTTAAGAGCCATTTCTAAAGTTCGATGTGAATTCCATTTATACATGTAATGGAGAAGGTAATGCAGAAAAGCTAAAAAAATGGATTAGACAGATCAAATTCTACTACCATATACAATAGATGGAAGAGGATGAAGCAAAGATGTCATTCACATATATTCAGATGGGAGGCATAACTCTTCTATGGTGGGAGAGAAACTTAAAAAATGTAGTTAACATAGTTGTAAACTCTTTTCATCATGGTTGAAGTCTTTTTTTGCATCAATAGGGCAATTTTAGCCATTGAGTTACAAGGAAAAAGCATGATGGAGTGGAAACAATTGAGGCAAGGAAAAGGTCACAATATTCAATTTTTTATGTAAGAGCCTAGGAAGCATGCTTTGGGATTGAGTGTTTCTTTAGAGTTGCCAGAAAAATTGATGAAATACATTAGCACTTTACATAGTTAACTTCATCATTCATTTCTATTATTTGATCCCACTAATCTAGATGAAGCTTCTGTGAATTCAATTCATATTGAAAACAGGGGAAAGTATGGACAACAATATCGTATAAAGAATCCTTCATCCAAGTTCCATAATAACAAGCTGAAAGGAAAAGGAAAGGGAAAGAAGACAACAAAAGCAAAGCAGGAAGGAGAACACTCTTGCACTCATTGCAAGAAATATGTGCACGATGAGGAGAACTACTGGAAACATAGAAACTAAGAAGTTTGGTGGAAGAGGGAAGTAGAAAATGGTTGCTATGGTGTAATAAGGCCTAGGTTCTGATTTCCATGTTGAGTTGTATATCACAACCATTTAGGTACAATGTAAATGTTCCTTCAATGCTAGTTTATGTTCTAAAATTAAATCTCATGATGATGATATAAAAATAAGAGAATTGTTTTATATAATATTTGTACCTAAGCACACAAATATAGATACATTGTTTAATTTAGATTCATACATAGATGATATTGTTGTCTTTAGTAAAACATGGGATGATCATGTAAAACATGTCAAGCGAGTACTTGAAACTTTGCAAAAGGAGAAATTTTGTAAATTTGAATTTGGCAAAACTTCTTTGGTATATTTGGGTCATATTTTTGGAAGAGATCAAATAATAATTTATCTTTCTAAAGTTGAAGTAATTTTAAAATGTCCTAAACCTACAAATGCGACAGAAGTGAGAAGATTATTGTGAGAAATTAAGTACTGGAGAAGATTCATAGATAACTTCTCAGTTATTACATCTTCGTTGAATGCCCTGACTAATGTAAAGTAGGTCTTTCAGTGGGGAGGAAATTAGTAGAAGGATTTTGACACCTTGAAGGAAAATATCAGTATAACGTCACTACTAACCTTTACAAACTTTTAGCACTCATTCGTGATTGAGATGAATGTTATTAGATATGCCAAGTGTATATTATTGATGCAACATTGAAAGCTTGTTTATTACCACTCTAAAAATTTCTCTCAAGCTATTGTTAACTATCCCATGTATGACAAAGAGTTATATGTCTTGGTTCAAAGTATCAAGAAATGGAAACATTACTTGATATGTAAGGAGACTCTCATACATATAGACCACTATCCCTTACAATATCTCTAGTCATAGACCAAGTTGTAGCAAGATTTATAATTTTAGTGGATGGGATTCCTTTAGCAATTCCATTTGGTAATCACGTACATGAAGGTTACAAGTAAAAAAGTGGCAGATATGATTTCTAGACCTCATATTTCTAGATATATTGTTTTGAAGAATGCTTCTTTATCTCATGATAACTATGTTGAACATTATGTTATTGATGAATATTTTAAAGATTTTTATTAGAGGCTAAACCATGGATCACATATGGAGAACTATCATTTGAAAGGAAAGTTTCTCTACCATCTTGGCAAGTTATGTATTCCTACAACTGAAAATTTCCATGCAATGCGAGAAGCTCACACTTCTCTTGTGTTTGGTTACTTTGGTGTAGGAAACACCCTCTCTCATTTTCATAGGTTTTGTTATTGGCTTTGGATGAAAAAAATTGTAACCAAGTATATCAAAGGGTGTGTGATGTGCTATACTTATAATACCACTAATAGAAAATTGTGATGTACACATCACTCCTTATTACTTCTCATCCTTGGGGGAGTATCTCCATGGATTTTTTACGGGGGTTTCCTTTTTAAAGAAGGGTCATGACTAATTATATGTAGTAGTGGATAGTTTTAGTAATATGTGTTTCTTAATTCTATGTAAAAAGTAGATTATTGCTGAGGCAACTGCTCAACTTTTCTTTCAGCATGTATCGGTCTATTTTGGACTACCCACTCCCATTATCTTAGAGTAAGATTCTCAATTCCTTGGATAGTTTTTGACAAGCTTATGGAGAATGATGAAAACCAAGCTAAAGAGGAGTACACATTTCCATCAAAAAACTGACAAATAAATAGAGTTTGTCAACAAGAATAATAGTTCATTTTATCCAAGGGTATTGCAGTAAAAATTCTAAGTTTTGGGATGAACATATACATTATGTTAAACATGCATACAATAACACTTTTCACTCTTATTCTCAAATTTCACAATTTGACACATGCTCTCGACAGCTACCAAAATTTCCCTTAAATTTGGTGTTTGGGAAAGATGGCGATTCCAATAAATGATGTGACAAAGATAGAGATATTAAGTTTATTTAGTTGATCCAAATGATACATCAAGTAGTGCATGAAAATTTTGAGAAGAGTCAGGAGAAATATATGTCCTGGCATGATAAGCATAATGTTGATCATTAGTTCCACACTAGAGACCAAGTATGGATTCACATTAGAAAGGGCAGGATGAAGGGAGAATTCAAAAGGTTGAAACCAATCAGATTTGGTACATTCATCATTTTAGAAAAGGTTGGAACAAATGATTATCATCTTGATCTACTAGCTTATAAGCAAATTATTCTATAGTCAACCTAGAGAACTTGAAAATTCATGAACCTTCAATGATCATGGATCTAGAGGAGAGTGGTAAAGTTCCATTAGTGGATGATTCTTCTCCGCAATAATTGGAAAAGTTTCCCAAATACATCGTCATAGGCAAAATGAGTAGGACTTCACAAAAAGGAGATGTGGAGTACCTTCCAATGGTTTCAAAGGAATGCATCTGAGCAAGGCATGATGAATTGAAAAGAAGAAAGTGAGGGAGTAATTCCTTCACTTACTTGTCTATTAATAAATATTTTTGAGGCCCCAAACCTCCTTCATGGGGAGGATTAATCTAGGAGGATTTTAAAAAGCCTTAAAATTTGAGTCCTCAAGTCTTAGCAAAACTGACACTAACTCATAGATCTTGCCAACATGATTACAACATCATGAAGGGAACCTCAATCCAAGTCAATATGACAATGTTATGTTAATTTGAAGTTTTGTATAAATAGGAAAAAATAATGTAGTGACAAACCATGTGGTTCACCGACAAGGCACCATATGGAACCCCTCAAGTGTGCCATGTGTCAACCCCAGATGCTCGACATGGCATGCCATGGTGTTTTCCAAGGAAGATGATGTGGCAGAATAGGGATGCCATGGCACACACATGGGCCAATGGGATGGGGCCACATGGCACCCAGCTAGAAGCCAAGTATGCCCAGTTAACCCACAAGCATGATGAAGTTCTAGAATTGCCAACGCGGAAAACTTGGTGGAGGTCGACCAAATTTAGAAGTATTTGGTTGGTTATATATTTATATGTATTAAAACATATATATGGTTAACTATAGAACCATATATGCACCACATTCAATTTAAAATAAACACATGGTTATAACAAACCACCATAGTGGGTGGCTGTGCGGTTTGACCCTTGGCCACCCATGTAACACTCAAGCCGCTTTTTAGTGAGCTAACCTTGCAATACTTTGTGATTCCACCCAACTGTACCAATATGAACTCATGCCTATGCATATAGATGGTTAGAACAGAATGAAGAGTGATGGAACTCAGTGCGTAGGCCAAGAAGTGTCTTGCATAGGGACATATCCCAAGGTAGATATCAAGAATATTCTAGGTAATATTCCAGGGAATATTTCAAACATATTTTGATCTATTATCACACAAAATTTTAGGAGGTGAAACTTTGAGAACCTGGTCAAGTTTATAGTCATTTTTCTTGAAATTTCACAAGGCATCCATTGGTGTACTCATAATTAGGATCTAAGCAATGGACTTTTGGGTCATCCTTAGATGTGATGTATTGCCATGTATTTGTAATTATTTTGTTGAGATAATAAAGAGGGCTCTCCAATTTCAATGTTGGCCTTGGAGACGTAGCTCACACATTGTCGGTGAACTCCTTTAAGAAGTCTTGGTACATTGTATATACTGTCTCCTCTTGTATTTCCTCTACATGTATGTTGCATTTATGATATTTTCATGCTCTTTAAAAAATTTTGTTTAACATCACCAAAGGAAATATCTCATATCATACTTGGTCGATAAGAGAGTAGACATCCACTCCTACTAGATGCCTCTAGGTTTTGAACCATTAACCTATTGCATTACATCAGAGGAAGATGAACGCTTAAATAATTAGAAGTAGTTTTACATAGGATTGGAAATATTTCTTCAACTTATACGGTATGCACAAGAAGATCAATATCTTATTTGTAAGTGTTATTACAATATTGGGATCATTTTCTTTCAAGCAACATCTTGTAATCTACTATGTTAATATGGCTTATTTTTAATTACAAATGTCTTAAATTTACTTAATGATTTTCCTTCTAAAAGTAAATGCATATTAATTCTACCATACATGATTCCTAAGTTCTCTAGTAAAAATAATTCTTAAATTTCCTCCATGATTTTTTAAAGAGGGTTAGACAATAAATTTTACATCCAAATGAGATTTTTGTTTGTGTTAATGTTTTGAAAAGTGTCTTTCTAGATTTTCAGTTCTAAACCCAAGTTATGCAATTAGTTCTTCATAGAATATATTGTCTCTACCCATCTTAATCCATATCTTTTTTTCAAAGGAAAAATCATCTTTTCTATTTAGAGAATAAATAGAAATTACACTTTCCACACATACTACAATTGTAAATATCATATTATATAAATTGATATTTTACTTCTATACTTGTGAAAATGGTGTTGAGTGTAGCTTTTCCCCTTCTTCTTTTGACCTTATGTCATCTCATTGGAAAAGGTTCCATAGTCGTTGATAATAGTTTAACAAATGGATGGATTCACGACGTCATTGAGAACCTCTCAACCAACAAACCCTAGCTGATAGATCAAGTGCATTAGCTTCAAGATCAATTAGCCCAAAAAGAAGGATAGCCCAAGTAAGAAATAGAACAAAATAACATGCATTCATTTTAATGAGGTGTCTTATTATGATGCCAAACTAACCTTTATATACCATTACAATTCTTGCAGTCATATGAAAATAAATATTAAACAATTCCTACATGTATATGAAAGCATAAAAATTTACAACTAATACTTATGCAATAAATAAAATTGGAAATGAGGAAAGATGCTTATGATTGAGACATTAGTCTATACTCTATTTAAATGGTGTGCCTTCCCTCCTTAAGGAGGATGCCTATAATGGTGTGTGTGTGTTCTCCTTGGGGGAGCATGTCATGCTATAATCTCATTTGTGATGATAGATGTTCATAATGCATCCTTCTCCATCATCTTGTTTAGACAATTAACATTAAATCCTTTCCATTTTTTCGTCATAGCTTCGATTCCATATTAAAATGCCATATCAAATCATTCTTGAAAGAGCTAAATCAAGTGACAATGAAATGAAGTAATGGGCATGTTGGATTGTTGCGAAGGTGTAAGATTTTTGAGTGGCATGATCTACGTGATATAACCACGAGAGCTTTGAAGACTATAAGTTCAGAATTTGTGTGGGTGCATGTAGATCATAGTGAAGGAAACAAGAAATGCTAAAAATAGAAGTGCTAAAAATAGCACTGCTATAAATAGCAATTTGGGTACCAATGTTGGACATAGCAACACGGAGTGAAAAATGGAAGTGCTAAAAATATCATTGCTATAAATATAATTTTGGGTTAGATTCCTATTTTAGTTAGTCCCTGAACTAAAATAGAGAAGAACAATTTGAAATTGATCTTAGCAGATATTTGTAAAATAATTAATTAATTCTTCTTGAGTTAATTAGTTGTAGAAAATCAAACATGAAATCTATATGGAGACATGCAATAATTTCTCCATAAATTGAGGAATTTATCCATCAGTTAAAGAGATAAGGATGAGTTGTAATTTGAGTTGTAATTAGTCAGCTCAATTAATTCAGTTAAGTCCAATTAGATTAGTTCCAACATTTTGCGGAATTAATTGTGAGTTCAGTTAGTTAATGTTTGCATGCATGTATCTGCTGCTCTCCAGATAACTGAATATTCTCTCATAAATAACTCATGCATGTCAATTCAATCAAAGACCCAGTTCAGATTAGAGGAAGGGACAATGTACTATCAGTTGGAGGATTTTTCCTATGTAGGAAACTCATCCATGCAGAAGGAATTATCTCCTTCAGGTTTGTGGAGTTATTTCTGAGCCAAGTGAGCAGTGTGAGGTGGGAATTCACACAAGTGGAAGCACTAAACCCCGGGAAAAAATACGTAAGGAAATAGGAGGCTCGGAGAGTATAGAGAAGGTTATGAGAGCCTTTAACTGTCTATGAGAAGCATTGTTTCATTGCAGAGAGATCAGGATAGATTGTGAGCTGATTCTTTTTGTAATCTGAACATATTTCCACTTGTATGATAATACAGAGATTGGGGTTCTAGGATGAGGATTTCCCCGAGTTATTCTTCTGTGTTTCATGTGTTATTGAATATTCTTCTCTGTTATATGTGTTCTAATTGATCTTTCTTATATTCGATTAAGTTTCCGCAAAGTTTGTTGTAGAAGTAGATCTTGTATTTTGCTTTAGTATATTGCATAATCTCTTGATATACAGTGAAATTTCTACAGAAGTATTGATTTTTAGTTCTTATCTATTCTTACTTTCTTCTTGTCATTATTCAAATCAACCATATATGTTTTTGTTTTTAGTTTTGTAGCAGCTGCGTGTCGAAGTTATTATTGATGTTTCTATTGGTATGACAGCCACAAGGTTGTCTTATGTGCATGGTCAAGGTGTGATGGAGGATAACACATTCATGGGGAGTGCTTGTCCTTCCAAATGGACATGAGTGCTAGAATTGATGAGCTTTTTTGTGTTTACTTGACATGAGTTTGATGTAGAGAAGAATTATGTGGAGATAGTTGTTGGTGAGAGGATTAAATGTTGACAGTAACCATGTAACACCATTTTCCATTTATAGTACCTCTATTGTTGCTGCTACATATGGTGCCTATATTATTTCTCATGGAGGTCTTATACTTGATGGACATGCTATGGATTGTATTTTCATTGTTGTTTCTATATGGAGAATATATCATTTCTCATTGATGGAATGTACTCATGCTATATTATTATATTCGGCATACATATAGGACAAAACCTTTGTGTATGTTTGTAAAATCCATGTATTATCATTGTTTCATGTTTTGGGTGCATTGGTCATGGAGGGACCCATGGTGTCTGTAATTTTTTTCAAATCATCCATGTATAGGCTAATGGAAGTCAAAGTCATTCTTATCTTGTATAAGCCCCATTTACACTTGGTGCATGATGTAAAATTGAGTTGATATAAGTCTTAGTTGTTGTCATTATGATACATATGTTGTACTTGATGGCAACCCACTCATCTCCGATGATAAATTATAGTACAACAATGTTATTTTCTAGTTCCGCAGGTGCACAGATCAAAAGATGCGGTCTTCGACAGGTTGCGTAGGAGAACCGTTGAAAAGGTGCGAATATGTTTGCAGGTCTCCCGCACAAAAGGTGCGAAACTAAAATGCACAGACTTTCATGCAGAGAAAAATGCGCATCTTTTGTTTGGTCCATGGTATTTAGTCTGATGTTTTTTATCCTATGGTTTTGGTCCGTGGTTTTGGCATCTAAAATAAAGAACCCTGGTTTTGGATCCCTTGTATTGGTTTTCTATGGTTTTGATCCATGGTTTGAGTAAGGGCTTGCCTATAAAAAGGAAAGGAGATCCTTTGGCTAGTTACTTGAATATTGAACATCATAAGGTTTGAAGTTTTGGGTGATCAGTTTGAAAAGCTAGATCTAGATAAAAGAGAAATCTGTAAATTGTAAAGCGGATCTATTGATAGGTCGTGATCTCTTTGGCGCATGATCAGATCTGTGGATCTGACAGTCTGTGGTACATTGGAGGACTGAGAATTTGGCTCTATATAGAGGTCCGTAGGTGATCCACAGCGCAGGTACAGAGGAACACAACGCAACAGAAGGCGCAAGTGCGGAGGAACGCAGTGCAGAAGAAGGTGCAGGTGCGAAGGAAGGAAGCGTAGCAGAAGGCGTAGGTGCGGAGGTGCGCAGTTGAATCAGCGGAGCAGGTGCAGAAGTGTGCTGAATAGTAAACAATGAAGGTGCAGAGCTGTGCAAACTCATCACGGCAGAAGTGCGGATATTCGCAGGTTTCCTTCGGTGAAGTTGCGTACCTTTTCTTGAAATATATTTCTGCAGTTTTTTACCTGTTTCCGCAAAGGTCTGGGTTTAGATTGGTGGCTGGTTACTGGTGATATTTTCTGGTTACTGCATTCTGAGAAGTTAATTGTTTAAAGGAGATTGGGTGATGCACATGTACTTGATGTTTTTGGTCCAGTTTGAAAATTTATGAAACGTGGTCCCTGGAAGAAAGAGAAGGTAGTAGCCTTCTGTAGGTCAGCACCTACGTACTAGTATCTTAGCTAGTACAAGAGCTAAGGGGGTTGTAGCTCCCTTCCAAGAGAAGCTGGAAAACGAGAGAGGGTTGTAGCTCTCTGCAGGTTGCAGCCTGTGTACTGGCAAAGGACTGCACCAGTACAAAATCATTGTAAGAAGAAGTTTCTTATTGAAAGAAGATAGAGACATTTTGCAGCAGGTGGTTCTCACCCACATTGGGTTTCCACCATATGTCTTGTGTTCCTTGGTGTGACTGTCTATTTTGTGTTCCTACGCATTGTTCTATGGTTCTCACATACAAATTAATGACAAACATCTAATTATAAGTTTGGAAGGTATATGCAAGTTTAAATTGTCAGATATTAAAATATTTGTATAAATTGAGAAGAGTTTGATAATACTAATTCCCCCCCCCCCCCCTCTCAGTATTATTTCTAACAATTGGTATCAGAGCGGTTCCTTCAGAAGAAGCTTGATCACTTGAAGGAAGATCTATCATCATGAGCAACTACGAGAAAGAAGCATCGATCAGGCCACCAATTTTTGATGGGACCAACTTCGTCTATTGGAAGGTAAGAGTTACTGCCTATCCTCAATCTCTTGGTACAGAAGTCTGTGATATCATAGATACAGGGTACACTTTTCCATCAGCAACTCCTACAGATCTAGCTTAGAAGAAGAAATATGAAACAATTGCAAAGGTTGTCAATACCCTATTGGGGTGTCTATCTCAATCAGAATTCGTCAAGGTTATGTAGTATAAATCCACAAAAGAAATATGGGACAAGATTGTTTTAAGCTATGAAGGAGATGAACAGGTAAAACGAGCAAAACTTCAAACTCTCAGAATTCAGTATGAAAATCTCAGAATGCACAATGATGAAAGTGTGGCTAACTATTTCCTATGTGTAGATGAGATTGTTAATTGTATGAAAAACTTGGGTGAAGAATAAAAGAGGCTGTTGTGGTTAAAAAGTTCTAAGATCTTTGTCCCCTAGGTTTGAATCTAAAGTTTCTGCAATAGAAGAAAAAGAGAATCTACGAAATCTTACCATGTCACAGCTGCACGAAATTCTGACTGCTTATGAAATGAGGAAAGGAGGACCTTCATACAAGACAGAAGTTGCCTTCAAGGCTTCAGGAAAAGGAGATTACTATGAGTCAGGACACGTGTCAGAAGAAGAGGAAGAATCAAATTTTGTCAAGAACCTTCAACGGGGTATTGGAAGATTCAGAGGTAAGTTACCTTTCAGATGCTTTGCTTGTGGAAGAGTCAGTCACTATGTTGCCAAATGCCCTCATAAGGATAAGATTGACAACGGTAAGGAACATGTTAAATGGAACAAGAAACAAAATGTAAATAAGAAAAGCTATTACACTCATGAAGATAGTGATGGTCTTTCAAATAGTGATGAAGATGAACGAGGTAATAATTATAAACTTTTAATGGATTTTGAAGATGATGATTTTATGGATGTTGTAGATGAACAAGGTCTTTATGAAGAGATCTCTATCCTCAAAATTTTCTTAGAAGAGGAAAATATGATTATTGATACTTTGCAATTTCAACTGGCTGAAAGTGAAAAACATCATGAAAAGTTAGAATGTGAAATTGTAAGACTTAGAAAAGAGATTGAGAAAACTAAAGCTCTTAATCTTAGAATTGTTAAAGGATCTCAAACGTTAGATGAGATTATCAAAGTACAACGTTCTCCTCTAATCAAGACAGGTCTGGGATATAATGAAGAAGCAACTCAAGCGCAAAAACCATCGACCTCCAAAAGTTATCTTTATGCAGCAAGAAGGAGTGAGCAAAGGCCTAATGGAGATCACCAGGTAAATTAGGGATATATTTCTTCAAGTGTGAACAAAGATCACCAAGTAAATCAGGGGCAATCTGCTTCAAGGATGAGCAGAAGCTACAACAGACTGCAGGTAAATCATTCTCAATTTTCCTCAAGAATGAATGAAAACTACAATCACTCGGTCCGCAGGGTTGATAATCGTAGGAGTTTCTTCAATGACCAATGTTTCTCTTGCCATAACTTTGGCCACAAAGCAGCTCAATGTGTTGCCTATAAGACAATCATGACTAGAGAAGCTCAGAAAAAAAGAAGTATGACTGGAATTACAAAAAGGACCTATAACAACTTTTCCGCCCTTGAAAACGAAATTGAATGTTCTATTTGTAATAACTTCAGTCATGAAGATTCCCGAATGCAGGAGTAGGTTTCAGAAGACAACTCAGAAGGAACAAACTGCAAGTGCCAGAAAATGGAGAATGAAGGAACTGTAACCAGAAAGATGTGGGATAACTTTATATGCAGAAGGATAGGAAAATCAATGGTACATCAACAGTGGATGTTCGAAGCATATGATAGGTGATAAAGAAAAACTTCAATCATATAGTGCTTTAGAAAAGGGAAAGAAAGTTTCTTTTGGAAATGATACCCCTGCAGTCATAAAAGGAAAAGGCAATGTTCAGTTGAAAGAAAAAGTCAAAGATGGAAATGTTTTGTATGTTGATGGCTTGAAGCATAATCTACTGAGTGTCAGTCAGATGTGCAATCAAGGAACTAAGGTAATATTTCGATCAAATGGTTGTAGTGTTTTTGATCTTTATACAGGAGAAAAAGTGATCAAAGGCATAAGAACTCCAAATAATTTATACATATTCAAAGGACAACAACAATGCTATCTGAGCAAGAATGATGAACACTGGCTTTGGCACCAGAGGTTGGGGCATCTAAGCTTCTCACAGATAAGGAAAGCATGCAAATACCAGGCAGTTCGTGGTCTTCCAGACATCAGAATTCCAGATAATACAATATGAAAATCATGTCAGTTTGATAAGCAAACCAGAACTAACTTCCCTGAGAAGGAAGGATCAGCTAGCAGGCCACTTGAGCTTGTCCATACTGATGTATGTGGTCCATCTAGGAAAAGGTCGCCTCAGGGAGAAGAATACTTTATATTATTCATTGATGACTATTCAAGGATGGTTTGGATAGGACTGATGAAGCACAAAGATGAAGCCTTCGAAAAATTCAAATCCTTCAAAGCTTTGGTTGGAAACGAATCAGATCACAAAATTAAATGCCTCAGGTCTGATAGAGGTGGGGAGTTTACCTCAAATGAATTTTTCAATTTTTGCAAAGAACATGGAATAAGAAGAGAATTCTCTATAGCCAAGACTCCTCAGCAAAATGGAGTAGTTGAAAGGATGAACAGAACGGTCCAACAAATGGCTCATGCTATGCTTGATGAGTCTAGAACTCCAGCAACTTTCTGGGGTGAAGCTGCATTTGTTGCAGTTGTTATTCTCAACAAAAAAAATTTCCAGGTGAACAACACTCAAACCCCTCATGAACTGTTATGGTGAGACTCCTTCAGTAAAATATTTCAAAATTTTTGGAAGCAAATGCTATATCAAAAATACTAATGAACATCTTAGCAAGTTTGAACCTAGAGAAAATGAAGGCATTCTCCTTGGTTACTCTCTCCACAGCAAAGCATACAAGTGTTATAATAAAAGGCTTTGAAAAATTGTTGAAAGTATTGATGTAATGGTTGATGAAGAAGAAAACACTCCTAGGCAGGTAAGATCTGAAGATTTCGAAGATGATGAGGACTATCCATCAACATCAAATCAGATTCATGATGAAGAACAAACCTATGAAGAAGAAACCCATGAGGAGCTTGAAGAACAAATAAGGATAGAAGAAAATACTCCATCTAGGTACATTCAGAAGAATCATCTAGAATCTCAAATTTTGGGGCAAAAAGAGGCAAGAATACAAACAAGAAGAACAATTGCAAAAGCTTCAAGCTATTTGCCATTACTTTCCTCCACTGAACCACAAAATGTAAGAGAGGCATGCAAAGATGAATGTTGGGTCAAGGCAATGGATGAAGAACTTGAGAAGATCGAAAAGAATAACACTTGGGAGTTGGTTCCTAGACCAAAAGATAAGAATGTCATAGGGACAAAATGGATCTTCAAAAACAAGTTGAATGAAAATGGGGAAGTGATTAGAAACAAGGCTAGACTTGTTTGTAAAGGGTATGCTCAACAAGAAGGAATAGACTTTGAAGAAAATTTTGCACCCGTTGCTAGACTTGAGGCCATCAGAATGTTCCTTGCTCTCTCTAGCTTTCAGAAGTTAAAAGTATTTCAAATGGACGTAAAATTAGCCTTTCTGAATGGAGACTTAGAAGAAGAAGTGTACATTGGGCAGCCATATGGATTCATCCTTGGTAATGATTCAAATCTTGTATGCAGACTAAAGAAGGCTCTCTACAGTCTCAAACAGGATCCAAGGGCTTGGTACTATCGTCTAGACAAATACCTTCATCAACAAGGTTTTTCAAAAGGATCAGAAGATAGCAATATTTATATAAAAAATGAAAATAACAAATTGCTATTACTTGTTGTGTATGTAGATAATATCATCTTTGGCAGCAATGAAGAAGCTATGAGTCAAAACTTTGCCTTGGTGATGCAGAAGGAATTCGAAATGTCTTTGCTTGGAGAACTGACATATTTTCTTGGTTTACAAATCCAACAAAGTAAAGGCGGTATCTTTTTATCTCAAACCAAGTATCTCAAGCAGATCTTGAAGAAGTATGGCATGGAAGATTCGAAACTAATATGCACTCCTATGGTCACAGGATGTAGCCTCAGTGCAAATGATGAATCAGCAACAGTGCATCAACCAAACTATAGGTCCATGATTAGAAGCCTACTCTATTTAACAGGTACTCGACCAGACATCATGCATGCAGTAGGAATGGTTGGAAGATTTCAAGCAAATCCTAAGGAAACTCATCTTCAGGCAGTAAAGAGAATTTTCAAGTATCTT
>APFE030943773.1:67007-87412 GCA_000404065.3 Pinus taeda | reverse complement strand
TGGTATGGTGAGACTCCTTCGGTAAAATATTTCAAAATTTTTGGAAGCAAATGTTATATCAAAAATACTGATGAACATCTTGGCAAGTTTGAACGTAGAGTAGATGAAGGCATTCTCCTTGGTTACTCTCCCCAACAAAGCATACAGGTGTTATAATAAAATGCTTTGAAAAATTGTTGAAATTATTGATGTAGTTGTTGATGAAGAAGAAGCTATGAAGAAGAAAACCATGAGGAGCCTGAAGAATAGATAAGGGTAGAAGAGAAGACTCCATCCAAGTATGTTCAGAAGAATCATCCAGAATCTCAAATTTTGGGGCAGAAGGAGGCAAGTATACAAACAAGAAGAACAATTGCAGAAGCCTCAAGCTATTTGGCATTGTTCTCCTCCACTGAACCACAAAATGTAAAAGAGGCATGCAAAGATGAATGCTGGGTCAAGGCAATGGATGAAAAACTTGAGCAGATCGAAAAGAACAACACTTGGGAGCTGGTTCCTAGACCAAAAGATAAGAATGTCATAGGGACAAAAGGGATCTTTAAAAAGAAGTTGAATGAAAATGGGGAAGTGATTAGAAACAAGGCCAGACTTGTTCGTAAAGGGTATGCTCAACAAGAAGGAATAGACTTTGAAGAAACTTTTGCTCCCGTTGCTAGACTTAAGGCCATCCAAATGTTCCTTGCTCTCTCAAGCTTTTAGAAGTTCAAAGTATTTCAAATGGACGTGAAATCAGCCTTCCTGAATGGAGACTTGGAAGAAGAAGTGTACATTGAGCAACCAGATGGTTTCATTCTTGGGAATGTTCCAAATCTTGTATGCAGACTAAAAAAGGCTCTCTATGGTCTTAAACAGGCTCCAAGGGCTTGGTACTACCGTTTGGACAAATATATTCATCAACAAGGTTTTTAAAAAGGGTCAGGAGATAGCAATCTTTATATAAAAATTGAAAATGACAAATTGCTAATACTTGTTGTGTATGTAGATGATATTATCTTTGGCAGCAATGAAGAAGCTATGAGTCAAAGATTTGCCTTGGTGATGCAGAAAGAATTCGAAATGTTTGCTTTGAGACTGAAATATTCTTGGATTGCAAATCCAACCAAATAAGCGGTATTTTTGTCTAAACCAATTTCTCAAGTGATCTTGAAAAATATCATGGAAGATGCAAAACAGTATGTCCCCCTATGTTACAGGGAGCAGCTTAGGCCAAATGTCGCTCAGCAGCATTGCATAAACCAACTATAGATCTGTTTGAATGTTCTTATTTGACAGGTACTCGACCAGACATCATGCATGCAGTGGGAATAGTTGGAAGATTTCAGGCAAATCCTAAGGAAACCCATCTTCAGGCAGTAAAGAGAATTTTCAAGTATCTTCAAGGAACTCAGAACTATGGCTTATGGTATCCAAGAGATACAGATATCACTCTTCATGCTTATACAGATGTAGATTGGGCTGGAAGCATGGATGACAGAAAAAGCACAAGTGGTGGTGCATTCTTTATGGGTTCCCGATTAGTATCTTGGTTTAGCAAGAAATAGAGTTCAATTGCTTTATCTACAGCTGAAGCAGAGTATGTGGTTGTTGCATCTTATTGCACACAACTTCTTTGGATGATGCAAAATTTGCAGGACTTTCAAATCACTTGTACTCCACTTATCTCCATCCTATGTGATAATACAAGTGCTATCAGCATTTCAAAGAACACAGTCATGCATTCAAAGACCAAGCATATACCTATCAAATATCATTTTCTTCGGGAAAAAGTGCTTGAACAAAAGGTCAAGTTGGAGTATGTTCCATCTAAGGAACAAGTTGCTGATATACTCACCAAACCTCTGCCCAGGGAGACATTTGAATACCTCAAGCAAAAGCTAGGGGTAGTTGATCCATCATATTGTTGTTGAATCTCATCTACTTCAGAGATTTTTGGTTGTACGCAAGGGGTATACGTGTACAATCACTGGTTTTTGGTTTGGTCAGAGATCATCTGGCACAGGTTCAGGGGGAGCATATATTCTTCTAATGATGCATTGTTGGCATTATCTTAGAAGTCCTTGATTTGATTTCTCACGAGTTGTCTGGTGGAATAGATCAATGTGTGCTGGTCTGAAGGTTGATTCTGTTGATAGTTGTTCTTGTCTCTATGTCATGTAACGGCCTATTTTGGTTTCCCCACTATGCCTGGGATGAATGAATTTTGTCTATCTTATGTATTCCCACTTGGATGAGGATGGATGTATGTATGTGTCTTGATGATAGGAAGGTTACTTATAATGTATGGAATCATGTTCTTTCTTGTAGAACATTTTTTTGCATATAGCATTTCAGCACAGAGCATATACTCAGGGGGAGTATGGTAGTCCGTCCCTTTTCCGTTGATGTCAAAGGGGGAGAGTGATTGGTTGTTGTTTCCATCAAGTCCAAAGGGGGAGATTGTTGGCATTATGATACATATGTTATACTTGATGGCAACCCACTCATCTTCGATGATAAATTATAGTATAGCAATGTTATTTTCTGGTTCCGCAGGTGCATAGATCAAAAGATGCGGTCTTCGACAGGTTGTGTAGGAGAACCGTTGAAAAGGTGTGGATATGTTCATAAGTCTCCCGCACAAAAGGTGCAAACCTAAAATGCACAGACTTTCATGCGGAGAAAAATGCACATCTTTTGTTTGGTCCATGGTATTTAGTCCAACGTTTTTGATCCTATGGTTTTGGTCCGTGGTTTAGGCATCTAAAATATTGAACCCAAGATTTGGATCCCTTGTATTGGTTTTCTATGGTTTTGATCCATAGTTTGAGTAAGGGCTTGCCTATGAAAAGGAAAGGAGATCCTTTGGCTAGTTACTTGAATATTGAACATCTTAAGATCTGAAGTTTTGGGTGATCGGTTTGAAAAGTTAGATCTAGATAAAAGAGAAATCTATAAATTGTAAGGTGGATCTATTTATAGGTCGTGATCTCTTTGGCGCATGATCATATATGTGGATCTGACACTCTGTGGTACATTGGAGGACTGAGAATTTGGCTCTATACAGAGGTCCGCAGGTGATCCACAGCACCGGTGCGGAGGAACGCAGCACAGTAGAAGGCGCAGTTACGGAGGAACACAACACAGAAGAAGGCACAGGAGCGGAGGAACGCAACGCAACAGAAGGTGCAGGTGCAGAGGTGCGCAGTTGAATCAGTGGAGCAAGTGTGGAAGTGAACTGAATACTAAACAGTGAAGGTGCGGAGCTGTGCAAACTCATCACGGTAGAAGTGCGGATATCCGCAGGTTTCCTTCGGTGAAGCTGCAGACCTTTTCTTGAAATATATTTTACCTGTATGTTACCTGTTTCTGCAGAGATCTGGGTTTAAATTGGTGGCTGGTTACTGGTGATATTTTCTGGTTACTGCATTCTGAGAAGTTAATTGTTTAAAGGAGATTGGGTTATTCACATGTACTTGATGTTTTGGATCCAGTTTGAAAATTTATGAAACGTGGTCCCTAGAAGAAAGAGAAGGTAGTAGCCTTCTGTAGGTCAGCACCTATGTACTAGTATCTTAGCTAGTACAAGAGCTAAGGGGGTTGTAGCTCCCTTCCAAGAGAAGCTGGAAAACAAGAGAGGGTTGTAGCTCTCTGCAGGTTGCAGCCTGCGTACTGGCAAAGGACTGCACCAGTACAAAATCATTGTAAGAAGAAGTTTCTTATTGAAAGAAGATAGAGACATTTTGCAGCAGGTGGTTTTCACCCACATTGGGTTTCCACCTTACATCTTGTGTTCCTTGGTGTGACTGTCTATTTTGTGTTCCTGCCCATTGTTCTATGGTTCTCACATACAAATTAATGACAAACATCTAATTATAAGTTTGGAAGGTATATGCAAGTTTAAATTGTCAGATCTGAAAATATTTGTATAAATTGAGAAGAGTTTGATAATACTGATTCAACCCCCCCCTAGTATTATTTCTAACAATAGTTGGTCATAGGTGTAGAAGAGTCATGTGTTAGTCCTATGTACTTGCACAACCATGTATTTCCTCCATGAAGCATTGTATATGTATGGAAATTTATTGTATATAATTTCTAAAAGTCAGTTTGAGTCATAGTTCATAAGGAGTAGTATCTTTCATAGAAAGGAGGCTTATCATAGTGCTCAGGACATGTTTCTAAAATAGTAGAGAGAGGGTGATTGAAACTTCATTACATTCTTAGGGGGAACGTGTTTAGTTTGAAGTGGGTGCATGGTATTGGCTAGAGACTTGGTGGTATTTTTTTTCCGTATTTCACATTATTATCTTGCATGAGAGATATCCATCGGTTGCATCAATATGGTGTTGAAATGATAGGGGGAGTATTTCTCTCATCTAACACATTATTGGCATTGTTCTTCAGTGATGGTATGGCCCTTTGCCATTGGTGTCAAAGGGGGAGATATTTGGATTTTTCGATCAGCTTCATAGTTGCATCTTCAATTTTGGAGAGTGTATGGAGATCAAACTCAATTGCTGGAGATCAAATTGAGGTTGACATCAATGCTAAAGGGGGAGCTTGTTGCAATTGTAGTGTTGGAATTGATGTCAACAAGGTGATGGTGGTATTTTTCATATACTTATGTCAATCTGATGATGATGTATGATGAGCATTTGGTGTTTGAAGTGTTTAGCTAGTTGATTATGTTGGTTGGAATTGATGTCAACTTTGTTGTGGCATGACTTAGTGGAGGTGATTTGGAGGCTGAGTAGAGATGGTTTAAAGGCATGTTATGATGGTTTATATGATGACATCATAGGTTGATGTTGTTCCATATGTTGAATATGTTGCTACTACAGGAGGTTGGGTTGTTGCTAGAGGTGTTGTATATGCTTCTACATGTGTTGGAAGCATTGGAGATGTTGCTACATGGGTTGGAGGTGCATATACTAGTGCTGGAGGAAGTTGGACGACTTGATGTTGTTGTTGTGTGTGTTAGAGATGATGCTACCTGAGTCATACATGTTATTATAGGTGTAGGAGGTTGTTGTTGTTTCTTAAGGATATGGAGGTGTTTTTCAATAATGATGGAGTTGTGACCATATTTTGTTAAAGTGTCACAATGGCTACAATGGGTCCCTCAAGTCTTACAGAAGGATGTCAAGTAGTGGAGCAACGTTAGGTAGGTTATAAGTTAAGGAAAGAAGGCTTTGATCATCCTCTATGCCAATTGCATGGATGATGGCTCATGAGAGCGACTAAAAGTTTCCAGTTGCTTGGAGACAACCATATGCATGTGAATAAAGAGTTGCAGTGCAGTTTAGATCGTTTTTTGTGTGTGACTAAGTTTTTTCATGAAAATTTCTCCTCATTCCTTACGCAACTTAGGTAGTGTCGGTGTTATGCCAATGTTCTTGAGAAAAACACTTTAGTATATGGTCGTAAAAGGTAATGGAGCATCTAGAATTTGGTTAAACTTGAGAATATCCATCAAGTAGTGAAGAGAGTGGCTTGATCAATTCAATGAGATGAATCCTGATCAAATCAATAATATGAACATGGTTGTGGAGCCCACTAGTTATTTGTAATTATTGAGTTGAGCACCTCAGTTCATCCATACATTGGAGAAAATTCAATGAAAGTATGATTGATTCTTTTGATGTGTTGAGTGAGTGTGAGTGTGGAGAAGAGTATGCAATATTTGTGAGGGTTGTGTGATGTATATTTTCTGAAGCGGTCTGTAGGTGTTGCATCGGTTAGATAAAGTATGTTTCAACCAACATTTTGTGTAGCTAGTGAGAGGTGCAATAGTGTTTGATTGCAGGTGTATTTAGGATTATTTCCTCCAAGTATATTCTCCAGCTTATTGTTTGAGTGCAACATTCAGTTGTGAGTAGTTTTAGTTTTTGTAGAGAAGGTTTTACCTAATGTATTGATCAAATTATTTTGTTCATTGAGTGTTGAGACTATGATGCAGTTTTGGGTTTTGATTATGTATTTTGAATATTGTTGTTGTGGTGTTCATGTTGATCCATTATCGATTCCAGTCTAAAAATGTATGAAATGAGAACCATATAGAGGAGTGGAGTTGGAGGACTCTATGGAAATCAATATAAGCAACTATTTTTCTCAATCCAATGGCGGTCGGATAGCTCATAAGAAATTACGTAAAGCTCGTTGGTCTTTGTGGCTTCAATCAGATCAGAGTCTCTAGAGTTGATTGATAATTCAAGTGTAACTAGACAAGGATCGTTTTTCATGGTGGCTTCCAACAGATGGTGGTCCATAGATCCACATGAGAAAAAGATCTCCATCTAATAGTCGTCAATTGTAACTCTACGTAAATCATTTTCTTCACATAACAAAAATTTGAGCAGTGTAGACACAAAAGGTTGTTTTTTCCATGTAGAGGGTTTCCCACTAGATATGTTTGTGTCCATGTGTTGAATGATTTTCACGCTTTAATGTTTATTTTTGATGCTCTGATCTCAATTTTTGTGTTTTAGTTTATGCATGGTTAAAGAGTAATAATTTGGAGAAAATTTTATAATTTCATTCACTACTGATTCACCCGCCCCGCCCCCCTCAATAGTGATCTAGTTTCCAATTGTTTCTTCTTCATTAATGTTTCATTTATGGTATTCTCATTCTCTTCAAAAAAATTTATTTAACATCACAAAAAGAAATATCTTATATCATGTTGGTATCAGAGAATTGTTCTTTGATGTGAATTGTGGGTGTGGATACTTACCATCCCAACACAAAAGTTGAAGAAAAAATGAAGTATTTTAACCTTGATATTGAAAATGCAACACAAAGAAATAAAATGGAGGATAATGACATACACATAAACAATGAGTAGGCTTTCTACAAGTCCTTTTACCAAATGGAAGATCGAGTTGAAGGGTTGTTTCCAAAATTTTATGAAAGGGGGAAAATAAAGCGAAAGAAAGAGGGAGCTCTAGCAATAGATAATGTGTCAGTACATCAAGGAGTTTGAGGAGAACCTCCTAAATCTCCATTTTCAAATTCAATCTCTTACTCTTCTACTCTTTCTCGTCACTCAAATAGTCATAAAAAGTATTCTTCTTAGGAGCCATTTTTAAAGTTCAATGTGAAATTTCATTTACTCATGTATGGGAGAAGGTAATGCAGAAAAGCTAAAAATAATGGATTGGATAGATCAAATTCTACTACCATATACAATAGATGGAAGAGGATGAAGCAAAGATGTCATTGACATCTATTCAGGTGGGAGGCATAACTCTTGTATGGTGCGAGAGAAAACTTTAAAAATGTAGTTAACATAGTTGTAAACTCTTTTCATCATGGTTGAAGTCTTTTTTTGCATCAAGAGGGCAATTTTAGCCATTGAGTTACAAGGAAAGAGCATGATGGAGTCGAAACAATTGAGGCAAGGAAAAGGTCACAATATTCAATTTTTTATGTAAGAGCCTAGGAAGCATGCATTGGCATTGAATGTTTGTTTAGACTTGCCAGAACAATTGATGAAATACATTAGCACTTTACATAGTTAACTTCATCATTCATTTCTATTATTTGATCGCACTAATCTAGATGAAGCTTCTATGAATTCAATTCATATTGAAAATAGGGGAAAGTATGGACAACAATATCATATAAAGAATCCTTCATCCAAGTTCCATAATAACAAGTTGAAAGGAAAAGGAAAGGGAAAGAAGACAAAAAAAGCAAAGAAGCAGGAAGGAAAACACTCTTGCACTCATTGCAAGAAATATGTGCATGATGAGGAGAACTATTGGAAACTTAAAAACTAAGAAGTTTGGTGGAAGAGGGAAGTAGAAAACGGTTTCTACGGTGTAATAAGGCCTAGGTTCTGATTTCCTTGATGAGTTGTATATCACAACCATTTAGGTACAATGTAAAGGTTCCTTTAATGCTAGTTTAAGTTCTAAAATTAAATCTCTTGATGATGATATAAAAATAAGTGAATTGTTTTATATAATATTTGTACCTAAGCACGCAAAAATAGATACATTGTTTAATTTATATTCATACATACATGATATTGTTGTCTTTAGTAAAACATGGGATGATCATGTAAAACATGTCAAGTGAGTACTTGATACTTTGCAAAATGAGAAATTCTATAAATGTGAATTTGGCAAAACTTCTTTGGTATATCTGGGTCATGTTTTTGCAGGAGGTCAAATAACAATTTGTCTTTCTAAAGTTGAAGTAATTTTAAAATGGCCTAAACCTACAAATGTGACAAAAGTGAGAAGATTATTGGGAGAAATTCAGTACTAGAAAAGATTCATAGATAACTTCTCAGTTATTACATCTTCGTTGAATGCCCTGACTAATGTAAAGTAGGTCTTTCAGTGGGGAGGAAATTAGTAGAAGGATTTTGACACCTTGAAGGAAAATATCAGCACAAAATCATTACTAACCTTTACAAACTTTTAGTAGCCATTTATGATTGAGATGAATGTTATTGGATATGCTAAGGGCATATTATTGATGCAACATTGTAAGCTTGTTTATTACCACTCTAAAAATTTCTCTCAAGCTATTGTTAACGATCCCATGTATGACAAAGCTTTGTACGTCTTGGTTCAAAGTATCAAGAAATGGAAACTTTACTTGATATGTAAGGATACTCTCATACATATAGACCACTACCCCTTACAATATCTCTAGTCATAGACCAAGTTGTACCAAGATTTTCACTTTAGGTGGATGGGATTCCTTTAGCAATTCCATTTGGTAATCACGTACATGAAGGTTACAAGTAAAAAAGTGGTAGATATGCTTTCTAGACCTCATATTTCTACATATATTGTTTTGAAGAATGCTTCTTTATCTCATGATAGCTATGTTGAAAATTATGTTATTGATGAATATTTTAAAGATTTTTATTAGAGGCTAAACCATGGATCACATATGGAGAACTCTCAATTGCAAGGAAAGTTTCTCTACCATCTTGGCAAGTTATGTAATCCTACAAGTGAAAATTTCCATGCCATTCGAGAAGCTCACACTTCTCTTGTGTCTCGTTACTTTGGTGTAGGAAACACCCTCGCTCATTTTCATAGGTTTCGGTATTGGATTTGGATGAAAAAAATTGTAACCAAGTATATCAAGGGGTGTGTGATGTGCTATACTTGTAAGACCACTAATAGAAAATTGTGAATGTACACATCACTCCTTGTTACTTCTCATCCTTGGGGGAGTATCTCCATGGAACTTTTACAGGGGTTTCCTTTTTCAAAAAGGGTCATGACTAATTATATGTAGTAATGGATAGTTTTAGTAATATGTGTTTCTTAATTCTATGTAAAAAGTAGATTATTGCTGAGGCAACTGCTCAACTTTTCTTTCAGCATGTATGGGTCCATTTTGGACTACCCACTCCCATTATCTTAGGGTAAGATTCTCAATTCCTTGGATCGTTTTTGAAAAGCTTATGGAGAATGATGAAAACCAAGCTAAAGAGGAGTACACATTTCCATGTAGAAACTGACAAATAAATAGAGTTTGTCAACAAGAATAATAGTTCATTTTATCCAAGGGTATTGCAGTAAAAATTCTAAGTTTTGGGATGAACATATCCATTATGTTAAACATGCATACAATAAAACTTTTCACTGTTATTCTCAAATTTCACAATTTGAGACATGCTCTCGAGAGCTACCAAAATTTCCCTTAAATAAGGTGTTTGGGAAAGATGGTGATTCCAATGAATGATGTGACAAAGATAGAGCTATTAAGTTTATTCAGTTGATCCAAATGATACGTCAAGTAGTGCATGAAAATTTTGAGAAGCGTCAGGAGCAATATATGTCCTGGAATGACAAGCATAATGTTGATCATTAGTTCCACGCTAGAGACCAAGTATGGATTCACATTAGAAAGGGCAGGATGAGGGGAGAAGTCAAAAGGTTGAAACCAATCAGATTTGGTATATTCACCATTTTAGAAAAGGTTGGAACAAACGATTATCATCTTGATCTACTAGCTTATATGCAAATGTATTCTATAGTCAACCTAGAGAACTTGAAAATTCATGAACCTTCGATGATCATGGATTTAGAGGAGAGTGATAATGTTCCATTAGTGGATGATTCTTCTCCACAGTAATTGGAAAATTTTCCAAAATAAACGATCATAGGCAAAAGGAGTAGGACTTCACAACAAGGAGATGTGGAGTACCTTCCAGTGGTTTCAAAGGAATACATCTGAGCAAGGCATGATGGATTGAAAAGGAGAAAGTGAGGGAGTAATTCCTTCACTTAATTTTTTTATTAATAAATATTTTGGAGGCCCCAAAGCTCCTTCATGGGGGAGGATTGATCTAGGAGGATTTTAAAAAGCCTTAAAATTTGAGTCCTCAAGTCTTAGCAAAACTGACACTAACTCATAGATCTTGCCAACATGATTACAACATCATGAAGGAAACCTCAATCCAAGTCAATATGACAATGTTATGTTAATTTGAAGTTTTGTATAAATAGGAAAAAATAATGTAGTGACAAACCATGTGGTTCACCGAGGAGGCATCATATGGAACCCCTCAATTGTGCCATGTGTCAACCCCAGATGCTCGACGTGGCATGCCATGGTGTTTTCCAAGGAAGATGATGTGACAGAATAGGGATGCCATGGCACACACATGGGCCAATGGGATGGGGCCACATGGCACCCAACTAGAAGCAAGTATTCCCAGTTAACCCACAAGCATGATGAAGTTCTAGAATTGCCAGTTTGGAAAAATTGGTGGAGATCAACCAAATTTTTGTGGTATTTGGTTGGCTATATATTTATATATATTAAAACATATATATGGTTAGCTATATAACCATATATGCACCACTGTCAATTTAAAATAAACACATGGTTATAATACACCACTATAGTGGGTGGCCGTGTGGTTTGACCCTTGGCCACTCATATAACACTTAAGCCACTTTTTAATGAGCTAACCTTGCAGTACTTTGTGATTCCACCCAATTGTACCAATATGAACCCATGACTATGCATATAGAGGGTTAGAACAGAATGAAGAGTGATGGAACTCAGTGCATAGGCCAAGAAGTGTCTTGCATAGGGACATATCCCAAGGTAGATATCAAGAATATTATAGGTAATATTCCAGGGAATATTTCAAACATATTTTGATCTATTATCACACAAAATTTTAGGAGGTGAAACTTTGAGAACCTGGTCAAGTTTATAGTCATTTTTCTCGATATTTCATAAGGTATCCATTAGTGTACTCATAATTAGGATCTAAGCAATGGATTTTTGGTCATCCTTAGATGTGATGTATTGCCATGTATTTGTCATTATTTTGCTGAGATAATAAAGAGGGCTCTCCACTTCCGATGTTGGCCTTGGAGACATAGCTCACACATTGCCAGTGAACTCCTTTAAGAAGTCTTGGTACATTATATATACTGTCTCCTCTTGTATTTCTTCTACATGTATGTTGCATTTATGGTATTTTCATGCTCTTTAAAAAATTTTGTTTAACATCATCAAAGGAAAGATCTCATATCATACATGGTCCTTAAGAGAGTATACATCCACTCCTACTAGATGCCTCTAGGAAGATGAGCGCTTAAATAATTAGAAGTAGTTTTACATATGATTGGAAATATTTCTTCAACTTATACGGTATGCACAAGAAGATCAATATCTTATTTGTAAGTGTTATTACAATATTGGGATCATTTTCTTTCAAGTAGCATCTTGTAATATACTATGTTAATATGGCTTATTTTTAATTACAAATGTCTTAAATTTACGTAACAATTTTCCTTCTAAAAGTAAATGCATATTACTTCTACCATACATGATTCCTAAGTTCTCTAGTAAAAATAATTCTTAAATTTCCTCCATGATTTTTTAAAGAGGGTTAGACAATAGATTTTACATCCAAATGAGATTTTTGTTCGTGTTAATGTTTTGAAAAGTGTCTTTCTAGATTTTTAGTTCTAAACCTAAGTTATGCAATTAGTTTTTCATCGAATATATTGTCTCTATCCTTCTTAATCCTTATCTTTTTTTCAAAGGAATAACCATCTTTTCTATTTAGAGAATAAATAGAAATTATACTTTCCACGGACATACTACAATTGTAAATATCATATTATATAAATTGATATTTTATTTCTATACTTGTGAAAATGGTGTTGAGTGTACCTTTTCCCCTTCTTCTTTTGACCTTATGTCATCTCATTGGAAAAGGTTCCATAGTCATTGATAATAGTTTAATAAATGGATGGATTCATGACATCATTGAGAACCTCTCAACCAACAAACCCTAGCTAATAGATCAAGTGCATTAGCTTCAAGATCAGTTAGCCCAGAAAGAAGGATAGCCCAAATATGAAATAGAACGAAATAACCTGCATTCATTTTAATGAGGTGTCTTATTATGATGCCAAACTAACCTTTATATACCATTACAATTCTTACAATGATATGAAAATAAATATTAAACAATTCCTACATGTAGATGAAAGCACAAAAATTTACAACTAAATACTTATGCAATAAATAAAATTGGAAATGAGCAAAGACGCTTATGATTGAGACATTAGTCTATACTCTATTTTGAGACATTAGTATATACTCTATTTAAATGGTGTGTCTTCCCTCCTTGAGGAGGATACCTATAATGGTGTGTCTTCCCTCCTTGAGGAGGATGCCTATAATGGTGTGTGTGTGTTCTCCTTGGGGGAGCATGTCATGCTATCAATATCATTTGTGATGATAAATGTTCATATTGCATCCTTCTCCATCATGTTGTTTAGACAATTAACATTAAATCCTTTCCAGTTTTTCATCATAGCTTCCATTCCATATTGAAATGCCATATCAAATCGTTCATGAAAGTGCCAAATCAAGTAACAATGAAATGAAGTAATGGGAATGTTGGATTGTTGTGAAGGTGTAAGATTTTTGAGTGGCATTATCTATGTGATATAACCATGAGATATTTAAAGACTATAAGTTTGGAATTTGTGTGGGTGCATGTAGATCACAGTAAAGGATAGTGTCGAATCGTTGTGTATTAAAAATGCAAACGAGTATATGGAGGAAGAGATAAGAATAATAAAGTCATTGGATGTGTAATTACGCTTACGAAGCGTTCGTGTGAATCTACCTTACCGTGTAAGGATGTAGTTGCTTTAGGTATCCCCTTAGAATCCGAACTACTAGCATAGATTGTGTAAAACTCTAACAAACTTAGAAAAATCATGAGCACCAAGATGAACCTAAATGAAGGGGTGATGATCCTACAAATGAAGCCAACAATTGCTACTCTAGCTAGAGGATCTAGGATGTGTTCTCATCTATTTTGACTTGTATACTCAAGAGTATTTAGAACAAGTTGTGCAACTGCACAACAGGTCAAAAAAAGCTTGAATGATGAAAGGGTTGCTTAAGAGAATGCCAGACATGTCGTGGTGGAGGTGAGGTCGTTTGGAAAAAATAGCACCGTGAAAGAATAATAGTGATTGTCAGATCCCAAAATATCATGAGACTGGGAAATTAGATATTAGGGAAATCCAACTAGCTATCAACCATATATTGTAACGATAGAAGACAGAAAAAGGCACAGGGAAAGGTTGACTGCCTCCCTGCAAACAACTAAAAGGGTTCAATAGTCTTCAACTCCACATCAGTGTTATTGCCAAAAACCTTACTATATCCTTGAAAGAAAAAATAGCGTTCCAAGTAGAACATAAATTAGCCAGGGGTGTTTAGTCCAATGGCTACGCGTGGGTTAATTACCGACAAGTCTAGCGATCCATTCCCGGGCTCTATGTACACCTGTGAAATTACTCTAGGTCTGATTTTTTCTTCGGGGGTGATTTTGACTCAGAATAAAAAAAGAGAAAAGCACAAATTAGGAAAAAATCCCACTTGGATTACATGGTATGGGTGATATCATAAATGCACATATAGTATAGGAAACCCTGACTCTGAACTAAAAAAGAGAAAAACACAAATTAGGAAAAAATCCCACTTGAATTACAAGGTATGGGCGATATCCTAAATGCACATATAGTACAGGAAACCCTAACTCTGAACAAAAAAAAGAGAAGAACACAAATTAGGAAAAAATCCCACTTGGATTACAAGGCATGGGTGATATCCTAAATGCACATATAGTACAAGAAACCCTGACTCTGAATAAGAAAAAGAGATAAACACAAATTAGAAAAAAAATCCCACTTGGATTACAAGGTATGGGTCATATCCTAAATGCACATATAGTACAGGAAACCCTGGATGGTGTAGTTCAGCGACAATGAATGGACACTATAACTAGATGAATTTTTTAGGTGACAAACATCAACTTGTATGCCTTTTTTGAAGGAAACAAGTTTTCTGAGAAAGCAGAGAACCATCAAACTATCCTTAATACCCGGCTTAACCTTTTATTCATTGATGGTGAGAGCTGTTGAAGCTGTTTTGAAGAAAACCGACATTGTAAGAATTTCATCGATGTGTTGAAAAGGAGGATTGTCAAATACAACGATTACAAGGTACATAGCACAACACAGAGAATCACATAAAGATTCATGAGAAACAGAATGGAAGACATTCATGAGAAGTAATTCCCCAAGGGTTATGGTTATTATCTTTTAGATACCCCTCGAAATCATTGTATACATGGTTTACAAATATACCATCAAGTATACTCGAAGATGTCGTATTAAAACAAAGGGGCTATGTCAATATCGTCAACTCAACCCCATTCCTAGAAAGGTGTCCGAAGGCGAAGTCTAAAATATAATAAAGGGCAAATATTAAGTACTATCATGTCCATTAATATGTATCATTATGTCGATTAATGGTGAACAATATATAAAAGCAATGTACCGATTATTAACTTAGGCAAGGAAAGGCATAGGTCAAATGCCTGTAAAACTTGTGTTGCTGCATAAGCGACCACTGGTCCAGTAATAGAGGGGCAGGCATGAATGTTTCTTGTAGAGTAGCAGGTAAATAAAAACAATGGATTCGATGGTTTGGGTGAAGGTTATTGGTGTTACGGCTACATTAGGTCAAAGGTTGTAGAACGATCAAATTCCTGTAAAACTTCTGTTGCTGCATAACCAGTTACTAGTCAAGTAATAGAGGGGCACACATGAATGTTTCTTGTAGAGTAGCGGGTAAAGAAAAGCAATGGATTTGATGGTTTGGGTGAAGGTTATTGGTGTCACGGCTACATCATATCAAAGGCTACATCAGATCAAAGGTTGTAGAATGGAGGAGGGGGAGAGGGAAGGGGAGGAGGGGGTGGAGGAGGAGGAGGAGGCGGCGTGAATGTTTCTTGTAGAGTAGCAGGTAAAGAAAAACAATGGATTCAACAGTTTGGGTGAAGGTTATTGGTGTTATCGCTACATCAAATCAAAGGGTGTAGAATGCAAGGAGGAGGAGGAGAAGGGGTACGCGTGAATGTTTCTTGTAGAGTAGAAGGTAAAGAAAAATAATGGATTTGATGGTTTGGGTGAAGGTTATTGGTGTTATAGCTACATCAGATCAAAGGTTGTAGAACGTGAAGAGGAGGAGGAGGAGGAGGAGGAAAGCAATGGATACAATGGTTTGGGTGAAGGTTATTGGTGTTATAACTACATCAGATCAAAGGAGGAGGAGGAGGAGGAGGAGGAGGAGGAGTCAATGGTTTGGGTGAAGGTTATTGATGCTACAGGTACATCAGATCAAAGGAGGAGGCGAGGAGGAGGAAAACAATGGATTCAATGGTTTAGGTGAAGGTTATTGGTGTTACGGCTACATCAGATCAAAAGGGGGAGGAGCTGGAGGAGGAAAAAAATGGATTCAATGGTTTGGGTGAAGGTTATTGGTGTTATGGCTACATTAGATCAAAGGAGGAGGAGGAGGAGAAGGTAAAGAAAAACAATGGATTCGATGGTTTGGGTGGAGGAGGAGGAGCTGGTAGAGAAAAACAATGGATTCAATGGTTTGGGTCAAGGTTATTGGTGTTATAGCTACATCAGATCAAAGGTTGTAGAATGCAAGAAGGACAGGCTTATCCTCACAAGACAGGCATAAAAGAGGGGACTATGTCGTGGATAGTATGTGAATGGTACGGTTGAGTAAAGATACAGAGCAAGAGGAGGAGGAGGTGGTGGTTTCTAAATAATTTATTATAATTTTTTTTTTTAATTTTCAAATAATGTTGTTGTTGTTGTTGTTTATAATTTTTTTTTTCTAATTTTCATATAGTTTTATGTTTTCATATATAGTGTTAAATAGTTAAATGGATGTTTTTTCAGATTAGAACGTCTACCAAATCCTAATGATGTGATTAATATGAAAGACATTCATCTACAATATAGCTCACAAATGTCTCAGATCTAACAATGTTAAATAGTTGTTAATAAAAAACATAGAAAAAACATGGATGTCTTAGTCACATCGTCATAACTCCAAATATTATAATTAGTTACAATTTCTCTAGTAATGGTTCGTTCACTCCATGAATTGTTTATTCTCGAAATGGTTATAAACAAAGTATAATGATCATGTTTAATCTCTGTATTAAATGGGGAAAAAATTTAAAAGGGTCATAATTTGTTAACCAAATGGATAATAACCTAAATATGTAGATGCATGTGTTAGTGACATCCTCATAACTATAAATATTATAAATAATTACATTTTCTTTAATAATTGTTCATTCACTCCATGAATGATTTATTCTTGAATATTGTAATAGATTAGAATGAGAAAACAATTAAATGGATCATAACTAGCAATTGCACCAAATGTTGTAAAAGAGACGTCGTAAGGCATAAATTCAAGAATCATTGTCACATATAATGAATCATTGAAGATAGAAATTAGTAAACAAAATGTCTTTTAAAAGTAGAATATAAAGAGAAAACACCTGCATTATGCCAAATTGAGAGATTCTATAACTTTTCCAACATATATTGCCTCTTAATCTTCAAAAATGGTTTTTCCAGTTCTAATAGAAAATATTTGATAGATTTTGAAAAAGTATAGGTATTTCCAACATAGATTGCCTGTTAATCTTCAAAGATGGTTTTTCAAGTTCCAATAGAAAATATTTGATACATTTTGAAAAAATATAGGTAGTAGATGACATCAGGTAAGATAAATAAAATAAACTTAATTCATGAAGAATATGATGGCTATCTTTCCAAATCGAAATTTGCATCACAACCTAACAAATTTCAAACATCATGAAACATCAACTCATTCATAAGTTTTAGTGTAAATTTTACAACTTCAATGGGAAAGCATTGTGACGTTTAATGAACCATTGAAGATAAAAATTAGTAAACAAAATGCCTTTTAAAAGTAGAAGATAAAGAAAAAACTTACACTATGCCAAATTGACAGATTCTATAACTTTTCCAACGTAGATTGCATGAGTTTGAAAAAATACAGGTAGTACATGACATGAGATAAGATAAATAAAATAATATTAATTCATGAAGAATATGATGGCTATCTTTCCAAATATAAATTCACATCACAACCTAACAAATTTCAATCATGAAACTGAGTCAAACATTAGCTCTCAATTATTCATAAGTTTTGGTGTAAAATATGCAACTTCGATGGGAAAATATAGTGCAGTGTGGCTCATGATGTTCAATATATCCAATGTTTCCTTATAGAATATTATCTTTGAAATTGTAAAGAGACATTTTGAACTGCACTAACACTAACAATAGATTATTTTAATATTTTGCATTCCCTCTCAACAGTAGCACAATGCGACATGAGATAAGATAAATAAAATAATTATAATTCATGAAGAATATGATGGCTATCTTTCCAAATCTAAATTTGCATCACAACCTAAAAAATTTCAAACATCATGAAAATGATTTAGACATCAGCTCCCAATTATTCATATATTTTGGTGTAAAATCTGCAACTTCGATGAGAAAATCTAGCAGTGTGGTTTATGATGTTCAATATCTCCAAAGTTTCCTTAGAGAACATTATCTCTGAAATTGTAAAGAAACAATTTTAATTGCACTAACACTAGCAATAGATTATTTTAGTATTTTTCATTGCCCCCTCAACAGTAGCAATAGGGCTTACCCTCAAGAGCATAGGGTTTACATCTCGTAGTGGCTAAAATTATAATATGTATTATAATTTCTTTTATATATCATCGATTTATATTAACAATTTGAAAAGACCATTTTACATCTCGTAGTGGCTAAAATTCTAATATGTATTATAATTTCTTGTATATATCATCAATTTATATTAACAATTGTAAAAGACCATTGTAATAATTTACACGATGACGAAGATGGTTCCAAAAGTTCAATGTCATGGATTTGAAAATTAATTTCAAATCTAGTCTCCATATAACTAATTAAAATCTATTTAAAAGCTAATTATAAAAATCATATATAATACTTTGATAGATGATAACAATAATTTAGAGGTAGTTCATTCAAATATCTTCGAATCAATATCTATCACAAGCTCAATAGGAAATATATCATTGAAAATAGAATAAATAAAACACAAGTTGGACTCTCATCATCATTATTAATAAAAATTAACACCCTTAACATATCTTATTGAATTAAACTTGAAACTTTTAAATATAAAATGTGATAATAAAATTATTCATTCTTAAATGAATAAAATATTTTAAAATAAATTTTAAAATGCATAAATTGTGTAATTCCAAAATTTCAATGTCATGGATTTGAAAATTAACTTCAAATCTAGTCTCCATATAACTAATTAAAAGCTAATTCCTCGACTCAATATCTATCACAAGCTCAATAAAAAATATATCATTTAAAATAGAATAAATAAAATACAAGTTGGACTCTCATCCTCATTATTAATAAAAATTAACACACTTAAAATATATTATTATTAAATTAAACTTGAGACCTTCAAATATAAAATGTGATAACAAAATTCTTCATTCTTACATCAATAAAATATTTTAAAAAATACATAAATGATGTGATAAATTTAGTATAATAACGATTACATTATACCCATTTTAAATTTGAAAATATATTAATCCACTATTAAAAAAATTAACTAAGGCTATAGATTAAATGAAATATTTTATTAATTTTAGTTTTAAAAATATTAATTAACAATAAAAATTAAATGAAATATTTTATTAATTTCAGTTTTATCCACATTCATAATATAAAAATAATATTAAAAATTTATTTTTATAGTTAAATATTTTATAAGTTATATTATTGTTAAAAACTTAAATTATGATAAAATAATAATAATGTAATTTTAAGATTTGGTTAAGCTACATATGAAATCAATGTATGAGATCTTTTATAGCTTTGCTTTTTTTATTCATGTCACAAGCTTCATTTTATCCTCATAAGAAACTATATTGGATGGTCCCAAAAGTTTGGCAACAATAATGTTAATGTCATGGATTTGAAGATTAATTTCAAATCTAGTCTCATTTTATCCATAAGAAATCATATTGAATGGTTCCAAAAGTTTGGCAAAAATAATATTAATGTCATGGATTTGAAGATTAATTCCAAATCTGGTCTCCATATAACTAATTAAATGCTAATTATAAAGATCAATATGATACTTTGAAAGATGATGCAATAACATAGAGGTATTTCATTCAATATGATACTTTGAAAGATGTTGACAATCACTTAGAAGTAGCTCATTCGAATATCTTTGACTCAATAATATAAAAAATATTATGACATATTTTATTAATTTTACTTTTATCACATTAATAGTATAAATAATATTAAGAAATTGATTTTTATGGCTATATATTTTATAAATTATATTATTGTTAAAAACTTAAGTTATGATAAAATGATAATAATGCAATTTCAAGGTTTGGTTAGGGTAGATATCAAATTATTGTTTGAGATTTTTTTATAGATTTGCTTCTCTTATTTAGGAAACTATATTGCATAGTTCTAAAAGTTGGTAAAAATAATGTCAATATCATGCATGTGGAAAAGTAATTTTAAATACTCCATATAACTATTCAAAAGTTAAAACGCGTCAAGAACAATATTATGAAATATTTTATTAATTTTTATTTTTATCACATTAATAATATAATCTGAACAATAGTGAAACTCGCATAAACCTCAAAGACAAGAATATAAATAATAATATATTAGAATTACATTTCTTATTAGTGTCACATATTGAGTCGCTGCTTATAAATTATATTATTGATAAAAGCCTAAGTTATTAGAAAATAATAATAATGTAATTTTTAGAATTTTTTAAGCTAGATATCAAATTAGTGTTTGAGATTTTTTATACATTTGCTTCTTTTATTTATGAAACCATATTGGATGGTTCTAAAAATTTGGCAAAAATAATGTCAATATCATGGATGTGGGAGATTAATTTTAAATACTCCATATAACTAATCAAAAGTTAAC
>APFE030943773.1:15141-63579 GCA_000404065.3 Pinus taeda | reverse complement strand
ATTGCTATGTTATTAGGTCATATTTACATCATTTAACCAATTGGCACACTTTTACATAGTATTTTTCTTATGTAGTGGGATTTTGTTACATGATTAATATTTAAACACGCAAGTCTAGATGTCATTTAAATCAAAATAGATTGATATAGTTGAATACATCAGAATTGACACTTTGCATTAATTAACTCGCCACAGACAGTTAACACAAGTCTCAATGGCGTTTAAATTAAAATATCTCGACATAGGAGAATACACCAGAATTGACACGTTGCACTACTTAACCCACCACAGAGGGTTGTATCGCATTAAACATGCCTAGAACATTCTCCAACCAAGTTTTACAGTGGCAAGATGTCGGTAGTCCAGTTACGGGCTAGCTTACATCATCATATCACGAGGTTGGGTATCGGATCGTTGAGGTTTGCTGAGGTTTCATTAGGGTAATAAAACCTTACCCCCTACACAGTTTTGGTAACTCATTTTCCCTGGGCTTCGAGGGTGATGGGATTTGTGAGCTCTGCAATTTATCCTCGCTCTGGGGTATTATGGAGTTGCTTCCATTACAACTGAGCATCTCTCTGCACCTTTGTGGATACAATACATATTGCAAAATTACTACAACCAATTGTAGAGGTTTCTGCCAATATTCACCTAGGTTATTTGGTCTCGCACCATATGCCTATAGACGTTTAGTTTTCATTCCTTACTGGAAGACTTAGCTACTTACTCCCTTTTATAGTCAGATTTGACAGGGTCTTTGGCCTTCAAATTTACTTATTTACTTGACAAGTATTACCCTCACTTGGTTTTTAAGGTAGATAATTCAAAATCCATACTCACTGGAATATTTTTTTTATGAGATGGTGTTTTTCCAATGTACAAGGTTTATCACAAGTTTCTCCACTCTATCGTGTGGTTGTCATTTAAATCAAAATAGATTGATATAGCTGAATACATCAGAATTGACACTTTGCATTAATTAACTCGCCACAGACAGTTAACACAAGTCTCAATGGCGTTTAAATTAAAATATCTCGACATATGAGAATACACCACAATTGACACGTTGCACTACTTAACCCACCACAGATGGGTTGTATCGCATTAAACATGCCTAGAACATTCTCGAACCAAGTTTTACAGTGGCGAGATGTCGGTAGTCACGAGGTTGGGTATCGGATTGTTGAGGTTTGCTGAGGTTTCATTACGGTAATAAAACCCTACCCCCTACACAGTTTTGGTAACTCATTTTCCCTGGGCTTCGAGGGTGATGGGATTTGTGAGCTCTCCAATTTATCCTCGCTCTGGGGTATTATGGAGTTACGTCCATTGCAACTAAGCATCTCTCTGCACCTTTGTGGATACAATACATATTGCAAAATTACTACAACCAATTGCAGAGGTTTCTGCCAATACTCACCTAGGTTATTTGGTCTCGCACCATAGGCCTATTGACGTTTAGTTTTCATTCCTTACTGGAAGACTTAGCTACTTACTCCCTTTTATAGTCAGATTTGATAGGGTCTTTGGCCTTCCAATTTACTTATTTACTTGACAAGTATTACCCTCACTTGGTTTTTAAGGTAGATAATTCAAAATCCATACTCACTGGAATATTTTTTTTATGAGATGGTTTTTTTCCAATGTACAAGGTTTATCACAAGTTTCTCCACTCTATCGTGTGGTTGGTTTCCACCCTGAGCCTGCCTAGCTCAGAAGGAGGGTTCATCTCCAGCTTGGATTACAAACCCCGGTACGTACTGTCGGTAACTCATTTTCCCAGGGCTTCGAGGGTGATAGGCTCTATGAGCTCTGTAATTTCTGCTTGCTCTAGGATATTGTGGAGTTATGTCTATTGCAGGCGAGCATCTCTCTGCACCTTTGTGGATACAATATCTAATGCAAAAATTACTACATCCAATTGTAAAGATTTCTATGAATAGTCACCTGGGTTATTTGGTCTCGCACCGAAGGCCTATTTGAGATTCAGTTTCCATTCTGATGCAGGGTAGACCTGCAAATACCAGGATCTTCAAACACCATGCTTATAAACATGCATCTTGGATATCTTTTATTACAAGCTCCCAGTAAGTGTCCTCAACTCCTTTTCCTTGATTGGTAAGTTGCCTGAACTGGTCATCATAAACACCTCAAGATATTATATCTTTTTCAAAAATTGTAGGATTTCTAGTAATGCCACGAACTCCACTTTGAATAAGTGGCTTCAAGCCTCTAACTGGACGCCTAAGATTGTCATAGTAAGGACTTTGTCGCTGCTGCTCATAAAGCGCATGTAAAATTGTTTTATTTTCCACTTTAATCTTTCGTTCTGCCAGTGTACACTTCAGCCTTGAAAGCTTTTGGGCCCCTGCATCCCTTCTGGAATATTTAATTTCAGTAAACAACGGTGGGGCTGAAAATATCCTTTTATTATTCACAAATGCCTCATTGCCAAACCCGATTGCCTGCCTAAATACCGGAAACCTGGGCAGACTTCAATTGCTATGGTTGCCATCGTCGAATATTCGAACTCCAACCTTCCATATCTGTTGAAAATACCCTCAAGATCACGTGTACGGTGCAAGAAGACAGTTGGCCAATCTAGAGTCGTGTGTTTCCAGAACGGTCATCATAGCGGGGCATTTTAATCACGTTGAAAATAGAGGCACCTTGCATAAATCGAATAAGTTTCAATCGAAATAGAAAGTCAAGAAATTTAAACAAATGTGTAGATTTGCCCTGTGAAGGTTGACAAGATATACAAAGGATGAACCAATTTCACTGAGTGACTGCGGCAGAGGTAACCCAAATGACAACCACAACGCCAATCTTCAATCTTCAATTGCGCCTTGTCTCATGTATTGATGCATGAACTGTTCTTAAATTAAACATTGACCTCACAAGTTAATGATCGATAGCCTTGGAATTAATTCTTGAAAGTCATTACGTCTGGCACTTCACTTCGAATGGCAAGTTCTCTTCAAAATAAATTCGAATAGAATTACAATACAAGTCAAATTCTTCCTAAATAAACCCAATTGGAAATCAAGGTGCAGGCAGTCGTCTAAATTACTCCCATACACAGTAAAGTATCAATGCGGAGAATAGGAAGGTGTTTCCAGCCTTACAATACACAGTACAATAAATATTCAACGCTTCAATACTCAGTAAAAAAAAAATATTGTATACATGCATGTTATCAGAAAACCATTGCACTAGAAACATCAGAGAGTTTCAAAAATCATACTCTGGCACTCGCTCCCCCTCTCTCTGAGAGCTTTAGCTGCCTCTTTATTTATATATAATAATGGATAGGTCTTCTCAGACCTTATCTCTTACAAAAAGCAGGCTTCACATAACGATTTAAAGCATAAAAGCTTTATTACAGCTTATTTATCTATGATATAGATAGTATCTCTACTCATATCCCCTTATTTTCTCAACTAATCCCATACATAGAAATCCTATCCCAAATTTTACTCCTATTTTATTAAAAATAACAATTTAATTTATAAAATATTAAAAATTATCACACCCCCCTTTTATCACATATTTACAAATGAAGATGGTCTTGATGCTCCTGCATCATACACCCAACCTTAAAATTAATCATGATCCCCTGATCATGTGTTCGAATCTGTGTATGCCTGGATCCCACACTTTGTTCTGCAAGTCATCATGTGCTATTGTTCACTGCCTTCCTCCAGGTTTCCACATCTTATGCTGCCTTGCTCCACTAGCTGCACTCTCACAATCTTCTGCTGTCTTTCTTTTGCTGCTTCCCTTTTGCTTCACTGTTGCTGGTCTTTTCTGGGATTCCTTCATCATCATCTGCCTCATCAGTTCAATTTCTTTGTCTAACATATTTCCCCAGCATCTTCAATAAGACCTATACTCACAAAGCAATTGTTAGAATAAAAAATATAAGGCATCAGTGCCTCTTCTGCTGCTATCAATGTTGTCTCAGTTGTCATCATAAATGTCACCCCACATGTTGCTCTAGCTGTCACTATGGATGTTGTTGCCTCCCAAACTTCCTGTCCTTCTGCAACATTCCTTTGCTTTTCACCTGCAATTTCATCTGCAATTTTTTTCTTTAGTTCAGATGTCTCCAGCAAATATTTTAGCATTTCATCAACATGCTACAAATTAACTCCAGCATATACTCCATATTCCCCTTCAATAATCTTCAGAAATTGTCCAACATCCTCTTGATTGATTTTGGGAATCAAATCAAGTTCTTCAAACACTGTAGCTTCATCTTGTACTACTGGAGCAACTCCAAAATTTTCTTCAGGACTCAGCAAATCTTCACTGACTTTCTCCTCAGCTTTCTTTGGCAACACTTCAGTATACTACTTTGAGTTCTTTTCTGACTCCTCTATCATCACATCAGTATGTAGATTTGCACTCACCATGAGACTGTCAGCTAGTCTCGAGTTTTTACCATTTTCTGCTTCATGACTGTCATCCATAAAAACTTTCTTCCCTTTCTTCTTCAGCAAATTAATCTCCACATAAGTCCTCTGTCTCTCCAACTCTCTTCTCTGGAGATCTAGTTTTCTATACAATTCAACAACTTCCTTAGGAGTAGAACTTGGAAACTTCACACGATTTTCCATATCGTCCTTAGTGTTTGACCCATCATCAGCTGGTCCTTCTTTCTCTGCATCAATATCCTGATTAGATTCCTTCTTCTGCATCTCCTTCGAAGATCTTGTTATCTCATCATTGATCTGAACAACCTTCAGATTCAACTCTTCTTGAACAAGTTCTAAATCTTGTTCATCTCCCTGTTCTGTAGCTGCGAACATGCGCAACTCATTAGTTTTTAAATCACAAGACTTTTTAGTCTTGACTGCTTCCTCCATTATTTCACCAATGGAAACCTCCTCTTCCAGCTCAGCCGTTCTGAGTTCTTCCCATCTCAACTGTACATCCATCATCTGCTCAAGCTTCCTCAGCTCCCCTGTTAACTGTATGCTTATCTGTAAATCTCTTTTCTGTTGTAGCCTCTGCCACTTCACTCTCTTCCTCATCAGTAAACCATGTCTTTGGTCTTTCACATTTTCCTGTAACAACTCCATCAATAGCCCAAGATGAACTGCTATCTCAACTTTCTCTTTCTCATACTCTTCCTGAGTCAACTGTTGTCTTATGCCATTCGCCTTGGCATATTTCTTCTATTTTCTACTGTGGCCTCTTTCTGAACCTCTGCCCTCTCCTTTATGACTTTCAGTAGTCATCTCCTTCACCATGATTTCCTCACCTATGAGTTGCATGAAGCCTCTACCACAACAAACTCTCTTGCTGTCACTTACCTCACCAATCCTTCCCTCCGGATCTGGTCTTTTGGTAATCATTGGTCCTTTGTTGGAACCTTTCGAGCATCCTCTACTGCGCTTGTAGGCTTCTCTCATCTGCAACTTTATTCAACCTCTGTTGAATCTTTAGGTTCTGCCACATTCACTTAGAATCCCTTGTTGGACTCCTTTATCACTGCACTCTAGCTGTGATCTACTTCTTCCCGCTAAGATTTCTTCACTATGCCTCTAAATCAAATTATCCAAGCATAACCTTTAAACCAGAGATAAATAACACCTGTCAGCTCACCTTTCAAGATCCTGTTAATCTTGTTTCACTTCCTCAACTGCACTGCATCTCTGTGCTTCAACATTCATGAGTTCCAAAAATCTAACATTCATTCATCACATGCAATTAACTTAACTTAAAAAACTTGAATTTTCAAACAGATCTATTCTAGCTCTGATACCACCTGATGCAAGCCAGGCCTACAAAACCAAGATCTTCAAACACCATGCTTATAAACATGTATCTTGGATATCTTTTATTACAAGCTCCCAGTAAGTGTCCTCAACTCCTTTTCTTTGATTGATAAGTTGCCTGAACTGGTCATCATAAACACCTAAAGATATTATAGTTTTTTCAAAAATTGTAGGATTGCTAGTAATGCCACGAACTCCACTTTGAATAGGTGGCTTCAAGCCTCTAACTGGACGCCTAAGATTGTCATAGTAAGGACTCTGTCGCTGCTGCTCATAAAGCGCATGTAAAATTATTTTATTTTCCACTTTAATCTTTGGTTCTGCCAGTGTACACTTCAGCCTTCAAAGCTTTTGGGCCCCCACATCCCTTATGGAATATTTAATTTCAGTAAACAATGGTGGGGCTGAAAATATCCTTTTATTATTCACGAATGCCTCATTGCCAAACACGATTGCCTGCCTAAATACTAGAAACCTGGGTAGACATCAATTGCCATGGTTGCCATCGTCAAACATTCGAACTCCAACCTTCCATATCTATTGAAAAGACCCTCAAGATCACATGTACGGTGCAAGAAGACAGTCAGCCAATCTAGAGCAGTGTCTTTCCAGAACGGTCATCATAGCGGGGCATTTTAATCACGTTAAAAATGGAGGCACCTTGCATAAATCGAATAAGTTTGAATCGAAATAGGAAGGCAAGCAATTTAAACAAATGTGTAGATTTTCCCTGTGAAGGTTGACAAGATATACAAAGGATGAACCAATTTCACTGAGTGATTGCGGCAGAGGTAACCCAAATGACAACCACAACGCCAATCTTCAATCTTCAATTGCGCCTTGTCCCACGTATTGATGCATGAATTGTTCTTAAATTAAACATTGACCTCACAAGTTAATGATCGATAGCCTTGGAATTAATTCTTGACATTCATTACGTCTGGCACTTCACTTCAAATGCTGCGCTCTCTTCAAAATCAATTCGAACAGAATTACAATACAAGTCAAATTCTTCATAAATAAACCCAATTGGAAATCAAGGTGCCGGCAGCCATCTAATTTACTCCCATACATAGTAAAGTATTAATGCAGAGAATAGGAAGGCATTTCCAGCCTTTCAATACACAGTACAATAAATATTCAATGCTTTAATACTCAGTAAAAATAAACTCTTGTATACATGCATGTTATCAGAAAACCATTGCACTAGAAACATCGGAGAGTTTCAAAAATCATACTTTGGCACTCGCTCCCCCTCTCTCTAAGAGCTTTAGCTGCCTCTTTTTTATATATAATAATGGATAGGTCTTCTCAGACCTTATCTCTTACAAAAATCAGGCTTTACATAACGATTTAAAGCATAAAAGCTTTATACAACTTATCTATCTATGATATAGATAGTATCTCTACTCTTATCCCCTTATTTTCTCAACTAATCCCATACATAGAAATCCTATCCCAAATTTTACTCCTATTTTATTAAAACTAACAATTTAATTTATAAAATATTAAAAATTATCACACCCCCCTTTTATCACATATTTACAAATGAAGATGGTCTTGATGCTCCTGCATCACACTCTTTACAAGAAGACTTAGCTGCTTACTGCCTTTGACAATCGGATTTGACAAGATCTTGGGTCTTCTGCTTTACTTATTTACTTGGCCGGTATTACCCTCACTTGGTTTTTGAGGTAGATAATTGAAAATCGAAACTCCCTAGAATATTTTCTTTATGACATGGTTTTTTGTCAATTTACAAGGTTTCTCAGGGGTTTCTCCACTCCGCCGCACAATTAGTTTCCACCCTGAGCCTGCCTACCTCAGAAGGAGGGTTCATCTCCAACTTCGATTACAAACCCCAATACATAAAGAAAAGATAACCTTCGAATTTCGCTATAGATGAACATATGTCTCTCGTTGTTGGGTTTTAATGTAATTCCTTATGGATGTTATACAGGTCACCATGGCCATCGCCATAGAGGCTGTGTTTAATTCCTACGACCGGAATGTATGTAGAGCGTTTCAATAGGCAGGACCTTTATATCCTTCCAGTGTTACATGCATTTTTAATGATTTATTCCTCCAAGCAAAATAGTGACATATTATAAAGGTTTATGAGTAATTAGCTCTGATGAGGAATTGCAATAGTTTAAGTTAATCAAATATACTAAAGACAACAGTTCATGGTCATCTTGTCTATTGGGTTACTTTTAATTTACAGATGAACGAAGATAATTTCCTGTTTTTGGTTGCTTCCTGATGCAGGGTTACCCTCGCTTATACCCACAGTATGCATGTAAAATACATCCACACATTTGTCCCAGGTATTTAACTCTCAAAGGAGTCAATTCTTCAACCATAAATGGTTAAGGCTCTCTTTTAGTCTCATGCAAAATCATTCATAGGCTTAACAAAGTCTAAACATTAACCCAACTTTTCCTTTCTAGCGGAAATTAATCACCCTACTTAAGCCCTCATTAACCTTTATTTCCGCCCTTTCATTTAAATCCTTCTTATTGGGCCTCTAAAACCCCTTCCTAACCTTCGTTATCCCTTTAACTACATATATATAACCTTTCTCTTCTTTATGCTTAGTTAATATATATTTATCGCATAAAACCTTCTAACGGCACTATTTTCCTTATAAAACCTTTTACAAAGGAAATGCCACAAAACATACCTTTTTTCTTTATATGGCCTCTGCACGTCTTTCAAGGTTCTACCTTTATTGCAATCGGATATCGGCTCCTCCGCAGGTCATAACACATACATGCCTCATCACCACTTCTGCCTCCAATATGTGACTATCGGAAGTGTTTAAATAATGCTTAAGCCTTAAAAGACTCAGGCACAACACTTTACCACAATATAAAGGAATACAAGGGAAAACTTCTCTGAACACACATATAACATATCTCAAATATTATACACTCGTCACTATAAATCCATCAGGTCTGCACCTTCCAACCATTCTACAGCGCTGCTCCGATCTCTGAAAAGTTGATACCTCCGATCTCTGATCGGCGATATCGCATAATCACATATTGGCACATCATCATTCCAATAATTTCCAGCCCTTAACCCGTCTGATTGCAATTAGCGATCAAATCTACGTCGTTGATCAAGTATATGATCCAATGGTCCACACTTCATTAGAACATCGCAATCGCTCTTCGCAACTTTCCAAGGTCTGATTCTGATGTCTCCAAAAGGATTTCATCGATGTGACTTAATCCTAGTCGTTAATCTTAAAGATCTAACGGCTGCTGTGCACTGATACTTCACTTCTTTGTTCATCCATTTTTACTTGGTTTTTATGCGTTTTCTTCAATTTTTCCTCTATGGTTTAGTTATTCAAAAGGTTCTGGTCTTCTGCTTCCACTGCTCAACTTCTCTGAGCTTAACTCCTCCGCGAATTCTTACTTCGCAACCTCTCGATAGCTTCACTCTATTTCTTCAGTTGGATTCTAATATCCTTTTATGATTCCTCTGAATTGTTCTGCTCCTCTACGCATCCTTCAGAATTCTGCCTGCAACCCTGTCACAAAACCTACGAATTCATAGTTTACATGTAATTCAGTCATTCGATATTCATTCACACACTTACAAAGTTCCCGAATGAACCTCTATATATATAAATATGAACAACTGATTACAATGGAGACTTCGCTATCTCTTACATGCCTTTTCTTCAATATCGTGGCCTCCTTCCTCTACTCTACCTGTAGGATTACATTTATACTAGAAAGCTCTGTTTAACTAATTTTGGTTCCCCTCCTAAATCCACTGAACTGATTCCTAAATCCTCTATGTACACTTCTACTTCAATTAATTTCTAAGTGCTCTCTCTAGTTCCTCGCATCATGGAACTATTTTAAGAGTCCTAATTGACTTTTAACTCTTTTGTCTTTATTATCCACGTATTTTCTCATTTATTTGAGGGCATTTACAACATCCTCACATTATCTAATTTAATTCCTATTCTATGCACTCAAAAACCTAATATTACATTAATTCATCACTTAGGAATCCAACTTCCTAAAAATACATGACCCCCTATGTCTACTCAATTACAATGATTTTCTCTTGGGTTGAATGCTCCTGCATCAGACTCCCAAAGTAGAAAATATTCATGATCTCCTGATCATGTGTCTTCTGGTCTTTCTCTTCCTGGATCCCACAGTTTGTTTTGTAATTGCTCAAATGCCTTGTACCTTTGTTGTTGTTGTATGTCTGCTGCATTTTGTTTCATATTCCTCTCCTTGTTAATTAGGTTCAAGTTCTGATTGATCATCCTTCCCGCAGCTATAATTTTCCTCCATATGGACTGCTTCATAATTAACTGCCATAATCTTCAATCTCCATCTCTAGTATATCTTTGGGCTGGTCCATATTCTGCCATTCACTATTACCTCTTTCTCTCTACTTCAGGTTGTTGCTGTTGTCTACTAACTCCTCAAATTGCTGTTTATTTTCTTCTATCTTTGCTCTTGCTATCATTGCAGACATTGATCTTGCTCTAGCTATCACTTTCGACATTGCCTCCACCCAAACTTCCTGAATATCTTTAAGGATATCTCCCTCTGCAACATCTAACTTCTGCATTGAAATCTGACTTTCCAGCATTCTCTCTAGCAATTGAACATTTCTGTTACATGGATTAAATACTTCCACATAATCTTCTTCTTTTATTTTTATTTGGCTACTCATTGTGCCAAATTTCCTCCAACATCTGCAACTAAACCTTCATTCACAGAACATTTGTTAAAATAAAAAACATAAGGCTTCAGTGCCTTATTTTCCTTTGGCAACAATAAATTTTGCTGCTATCTTTCTCCTATATCAGTACATCACTATGCTGTTTTGAATTCTCAAAAGAGTTCATGAAACTGTCAATTAGCATCTCCTCCCATCATCTGTTTCAATGATGCCTCCCTGCTTTTGTTCATAGTAGTGAACTTCTTCCTTAGCCTGCTACTGGTTAACTCTTCTTTGAAATTGTTTGATTCTTACTACCTCCCTTTCATCCTTACCCTCTTGTTCTTTAAGAACCTCCATATCATCTTCAAACAATCTTTGTCCTTCCCGAATGACATTCAATGGATCATTTCTTTGAGACAACATTTCTTTAGTCTTCATTAGAATAAGATTGCCATCTTTCTCCTCTATAATAACTCTATCACTATGCTGCCTACTCCCAGGTGATTCTTCTGTGTCCTTCTGATTCTGAGATCTTTCCATCTCACTCTTGATCTGAACAGATTTCAGATTCTACTCCTTCTCTCTGACAAACTCTAAAGTTTGTTCATTCTCCTATGATGTACCTGCAATCATCCAATAATTATTAATTCTAAAATCATAAGACCTGGAGGTCTTACTCAACTCTTTAGTCATCAAATTTCCTTGTTGCTTGGAATCTTCTACGTGATTCAGCTCCTCAAGCTCAACTTCCTCTCCTTCTTTCACAAGGAATGGTTCTTGTCTTGTAAGAGCTCCAATTATTAATTTGTAAATGAGTTCTTTCTGGTGTAACAACTCAATACTTTCCTCATTTGAGAGATCTTCTTCATCATACTCTACTACTCTAGAGTACCTTTTATCCCCTAAAACATGTTGCTCGGCATACTTCAGTTCAAGAGCTCTATTCAGCTTCACTTCAAAGTATTCATCTTCTGTAAGATACTCCTCCATGCTTTTGACATCTTCACAAGACTGTCTATCCTCTCCTATGCATCCTACAAGCATACCAAAACTATTAGGCTAAAAAACACAAGGCTTGATGGCCTTATACATCAACTCTTCATCTTCAGTCAACATCTCTTCATGTTGTTTTGAACTATCCCAATAGTACATGAGATTTTCACTTGATCTCCATTCTTTATCTTCAGTGTAGTCTTCACTTTCTCCTAGAATTTCTCCCTGTTCTAGTTCAGAAATGGACTCTTCCATTTCCAACTCAACTTCCTTGAGTTCTTCCCTCAGCCACTTTACTTGCTTTTGTTTTAGCCTTCTCTGCATCTCATGCCACTCCACTGGCTTCTTCCTTAATAGCCAACCTTGTCTCTAGTTTTCTTCTAGCTGCATTGTTAACACATCAAGTTCTTTTATCATCTCAGCCAACTCCTTATCAATCTCTTCTTGACTCAATCTCTTGCCATCTGCTTTGGCATTCTTCTTCTGATATCTTCTGTTGTGTCTTCTCTCTGAACCTCTGCTATGACTATCAGCAGTCATCTTCCTCTCCTCTTTCTTCATAAGCTCCTCACTCATCTGCGACAAGCCTCTATAACAGCTAGTCCTCCTTGTTGCAATATTACCTCACTAAGTTCTCCTCACTCAGTCTTTTGGTAAGCATGAGTCCTCTGTTTGGAACCAGCTCTAGAGCAACACCTTTGCTCCTTCTAGGCTTCTGCAATCTTTCACTCTCTCTTGAGAACACTTCAGATGTCCTCTCTGTCCAACCCCTTGTTGGATTCTTCAGGTTCACTACCACTTCTTGTTCAGATTATTTTCCTTACTCTGTGTTCAAGAACACATCTGGTTCTCCTCACACAGCTTCTCTTACTGTTCTTTGCTGAGATGTTTAATCTTCAACCACAATCTTCGATTTCAATTTGAAACAAAGCACACTATCTTACTTCGAAGATCTATGTATGATCTTGTTCTCCCATTCATCTGCACTTTGAATGGGTTGTCCACTATTTGGTCTCCAAGTCCTCTTTCCTTTAGAACTTGTACTAAGCAATCTTGCTCTCACTTTTCTTCAAGGAATCCTCTGTTCCTATCTACTCCAAGCCTCTACTAGAACTGATACAATCTCCCAAGAACTTGAAAAGTTCCCCTACAATCTTGTATTGTAGCCTCTATCATTCATCAATTAACTTATGCACATTACCTTCTTCTATCAAAAACTAATCACCCTGCTTAAACCCTGATTAACCTTTGTTTCCAACCTTTCATTCAAATCCTTCTTATCGGGACATTAAAACCCCTTCCTAACCTTTGTTATCCCTTTAACCGCATATATATAACTTTTCTCTTCTTTATTCTTGGTTAATATATATTTATTGCATAAAACCTTCTAAAGGAACTATTTTCTTTATAAATCATTTTACAAAGGAAATGCCACAAAGCATACCTTTTTGCTTTATGCGCCCTCTCCACATCTTTCAAGGTTCTATCTTTATCACAATTAGATATCGGCTCCTCCATGGGTCATAACACATACATGCCTCATCACCCCTTCCACCTCCAATATGCGACTATCGAAAGCATTTAAATAATGCTTAAGCCTTAAAATACTCGAGCACAACACTTTAACACAATACAAAGGAATACAAGCGAAAATCGCTCCGAACACACATATAGCGGATCTCAAATATTATACACTCGCCACTATAACTCCATCAGGTTTGCACCTTCCAACCATTCTACAATGCTGCTTCGATCTTCGAAATGTTGATACCTCTATCTCTGATCGTTGATATCGCGTAATCACATATCAACATATCGACACTCCAATAACCACCAGCCCTTAAACCCTCTGATTGTGATTAGCGATCAGATCTTTGTCGTTGATCAACTATATGATCCAATGGTCCACACTTAATCGGAACATCACAATCGCTCTTCGCAACTTTCCAAGGTACGATTTCGATGTCACTGATGCGACTTAATCCTGGCCGTTAATCTTAAAGATACAATGGTTGTTGTGCACCGATACGTCACTTCTCTATTCATCCCTTTTTACTTGGTTTTTACACATTTTCTTCAATTTTTCCTCTATGCTTCAATTCCTCAAAAGGTTCTGGTCTTCCGCTTCCGCTACTCAAATTCTATGAGCTTAACTCCTCAGCGAATTCTTACTTCACTACCTCTCTAGAGCTTCACTCTGTTTCTTCAATTGGATTCTAAGTTCCCTTTATGATTCCTCTGAATCATTTTGCTCCTCTGTGCGTCCTTCAGAATTATTCCTGCAACCCTATCACAGAACCTAGGAATTCATTGTTTACATGTAATTCAATCATTCAATATTCATTCACACACTTACATAGTTCTCGAATGAACCTCTCTATATATGAATATGAACAATTAATTACAATCGAGACTTCTTTGTCTCCACAGGCCTGTTCTTCAATATCGTAGCCTCCTTATTATACTCTGCCCATAGGCTTACATTTACGGGCAAGCTCTATTGAACTAATTTTGGTTTCCCTCCTAATCTACTGAACTGATTCCTAAATCCTCTATGTCCACTTCTACTTCAATTAATTCTTACATGCTCTCTCTTGTTCCTCGCATCATGGAACTGTTTTAAGTGTCCTAATTGACTTTTAACTCTTTTGTCCTTATCATCCACTCATGTTCTCATTTATTTGAGAGCATTTACAACATCCTCACATTATCCAATTTAATTCCTATTCTATGAACCCAAAAGCCTAATATTACATTAATTCATCACTTAGGAATCCAACGTCCTAAAAATACATGATCCCCTATGTCTACTTAATTACAATGATTTTCTCTTGGGTTGGATGCTCCTACATCACTTCCCATGTACATACAAGGTATTGCACCTAACTCATTTCAATGTTTACTGTAATGGGAATTGTGACTCCACATAGTTGTTCTTCTCTAGACTTCTTGTTTTATTCTATTCAATTTAGCATGCTTACCTACGGTTATTAAATACTTCTACATTCTTTCCATTGTAACATATTATTTTATATAACAGTCTAGTAAATTATAAACTTTTAATTGGAATTAGTCAAGGGAGACCTGATCAGCCCCTCGTAATTAGGTGGTCGAGGCATAAACTCCCACAGCGTTCCTTTCCCTTTTAAATCATTGATAACCACCCTACCAGAAACTTAATGGTTAATCATAAAGGCTTCTATTTAATCAATTCTTCTAGTTATAATTGCTAAGTTATAATATTTCGATTCCATCTCATAATTTTCAGAATACTGTGAATTTATTTTACTAGGTCTTGGTATTAAAAGCCTTCTCCACATATATCTTGTACCATGGCTTTATTTAGAAGTTTACCTTATTGTATCCAACACATTCTATGGTTTTCTTTTCCCATCTACCCTTGCTAGCTTCTAATGTATATATATAATATTACCGAGTCAATTTGGGTACAATAACCCCTTATTTCCCTGCTCAGTTATAGGCAGTTGTTTGATTCCAAGTTCTCTAGAATTATCAGAAAAACTTCTTGTTCTTTAAAATCGATAAAGTAATCATCCCTTCCTTATCCGTAAGAAAAGGAGTGAGGTTGCATTTTCTGATTTCAGCATTCAATACAGTTTTTAAGTTCTTAGGTCTATCACCTCTAAAGGGAAAATATTATCTTCCTACCAAATATCAGCGATTTGTTTAAAGCACATTTTCATAATTCTCATGGATGCATAAATACAATTTTGTCTATGTAACAGATGTCCAAATACACTACACAATTTAAATTTTGTCTAATTCTCAAACATAAATACCCAGACATTGCATAATTCTAAAAATGTACAATATTTAGCCATAGTTAGTCATTTGTTGCTAAAAAATCCCACGAATTCTCCATGACTGACTTTGTTCGTCCACTCTACAAAACAACATCTAGCCATCATCTTCAGAGAGGCATTGTTACTCAATTCTACAAAAGAGCATCCAACCATCATCTTCATAAAGGCACTGAGTATCTTTGAACCCTAAAAAGTCTGTTGCATCCTCTTTATACAATGATGTTGTCAAAAGAAGCTACATCGAATTAATGGACAATGACAAGTCGCCTTGAAAGCCATGATAGAGGTGATTAAAAAATATGTTCATCATGCTTATGTAACCATTTAGGCAGTTGGCAGTTGAAGCAATTGTCGGTTGTGGGATCTAAGAGCCCATATTCTTTCAATCGTGTAACAAACAATCAAATGATGCAAAAGGGTACATAGTGGTAGCTTATGGAATTAATTTCAAAGAAGAATGCCTTACGACGTAATTAGTTAACAAACAAAATGTCTTAAAAAGTGAAAATAATCAAGTGGTGGAGGATGGGAAGTCAATTCCTAAGCAATCAAAGAATGGATGCTAGAGGTATTGAAGGGACGGGAAATTAGAATACGAGAGGATCGTGAGAAGAATGGAATTTTTCATAGATACATAGAAACTAGCAATTGCACCAAATGTTACAATGGAAATTCCATAAGTGGCATATGAAAAAAAAACATTGGAGGGACCTCCTACCTCTTTTCTAGAGTAAATTTTTGTGTGTCCTTCTGAAGAAACAATTAAAACTAGTCATTCCCCATTGGAGGGACCACCTACCTCTATTTTAGAGTAAATGTTTGTGTGCCATTCTGAAGAAACAATTAAAACTAGACATTCCCCATTGGAGGGACCACCTACCTCTATTTTAGAGTAAATGTTTGCGTGTCCTTCTGAAGAAACAATTAATACTACACATTCCCCATTGGTCTTCTAAAATCATATCATTGTAGTATTTGATTCCCCAAAACAATACATTGTCATTCGTAAAGGTGCCATCAAAGACATAAACATGACTAGGGATATCTTAACTTATGAGCATTTAAATGAAAAATTGATAAGGTGTTGTTAGAAACAATGAAGTGTGAAAACATAGGCGAAAAGGATTGAGTTATTTACTCATAGATGCATATGGATCGAGTGGCTTGTAGTTGAAGCTAAATATTTGGATGTTGAGCATCAATATTCCAATCACTATAATTCATTATGTAATTGAAGTTATTTCTAGTAAGAGGTTAGTTAGGCGTTTCGAAAAATAAGGCCTATTTCTAGTAAGAGGATAGTTATGTATTTGAAACCTGCCCAATAAATAAATTCTTTTCTTCATGCAACTATCTTCACCATCAGGACCACATCAAAGAGGTAATGATCTTGTGAAGTCTCTAATATGTCCAAACTAATGATATGGGAGTAACCCAAAATCTGTGCTTTCAGTGAATCTTTAAACAACCTCCTCCATTTGTCACTTATAATTCATGTAATTATTCAACTTTGTATCTTATGAGTTTATATGTAGTGACATGTTCTTAATATTTTTTTATATTGAATTGTATCATATGTAGTAACTTATTTTGTTTATCTTGAGTTATATGTTGTTATTTTAATTTGTAAATGATGAGCATATTTTAAATGATTGGGTACATTTGTGATTTCCAACAATCGATACTCAACCTCAACTAAGGTATATTTTTTAGTTAGATCATAAATAGATTGGAGTTTTTTGTAATTTTTTTGTTAGATTGGAAATATATTGGTATTTTTGCTTCACATTTACATCTGAATGCTTTTTTTTGGGAAGAGAATATTTGTGTATCTAAAACCTTCCTCATAACTAAATTTATTTTGTGCATATAGCTATCTTGCGCATGACAATAACACCAAAAAGGTATCCATTACAAAATATGAAAATAAATTGTTGAAAAAGTCTAACCTAAACATTTGTTGCTTTATATTTGTTCCATTAGAACACAATATAAATATAAATAATAATGATTAAATAATTAAAATTAGCAGTATACTAACAAAACTTGTAAATTTAAATTATTAATTTATAAAAAAAAACCTTATTACCTACTTTCTTTAGGAACACAAATAATGTGTAGATATGACTTCTAATATCTTTTCTTAATTTTGAAGAGATTTCGATATTCAAAATGACATATTATTGTGTAAACCATACACAAATAATCAACTACTCGAGTATGTTTTAGTAGGCTTGGTTAACATATGTAATTTTGACCTCAAACCTCTCCTGTCGCTATTATATCCAGCACATTTTTGAAGAAGTGGTATTATTTTTAATGTTAATTATTTAACCTAATAAAATTTTAAAAATAAAAATGTTTTTTTAAATTTTAGAAATTTTAATAATTCTCATTAATGTTTAATATAACAAATCTAAAATATAATGCTGCAAAATATTCAAATTACTCTTGAGATTTATATTTCACATTTAAAAAATAAAATGTAATGACTAGACATTTTACATAAATAAAATTGTTATTTACCTTATAGGTGAATAAAAATAACAGAAATTATTATTTTCTTGAAATGATGAAAATATTATTTGTGCAAAATGATATAATATGAATTGCATGATATATGTGTACACAGTAACTTTATGTGAAAAGTTATTTACTCTTCCTGCTTAAAGATAAAGGAAAACAGTTGCCAGCATATTAGGGGAAACCCTAATTGTTCTCTCTTTCCCATAGAAAAGGGGAAAGAAGAAAAGACCCGGGTTGTTGAATGAACAAACAGGAAGAAAAGAAAAGGGCACTGGAGCAGAAGAAGAGGGTGCTACATTTGGTGAGGACCAGATAGCACAGGCACATTTGTGTTTCATATTGTTGAGGCTGTGGCGGGCAAGAGAGCTTGGGGGAGAGACTCAGTTCGGATGACTGGTCTCGTGGCTGGGAGGATATCAAGCATTCAATCACCTGCTACATGCTGTAGAAGTGCAGAAGATAAAAGACAAGGATACATAGGTAAGTATCTGTAGTTTCATTAAATCTGGAAGTCTAATTATTACCCTGTATTCCTAAGAATCTGATTATAGTCGCTGCGGGTGTGACTTTTGGGCTGTAAATTAGAACCTGGGTATTACTGAATGCAATACCGGTAATCATTAACGCCCCTGTCATATATATGTAATGTATTAAGTAAGAGAAAGAAACAGAGAATGAGAATTGAAACAGTGTCCTGTACGTTAATCTCGAACAAGTGAAATTGTGCAAATAGAGAGACAGTAATTACTAGATGCTAGAATGGAATAGAATAGCTGGACTACCGTTATCAGGTTTGAGAACAGGTATAAATATATTAATACCTACGCTAGATAACAGCACCTGAAATAACCATTTACCCCTAATATAGAACTCCATGAGCAGTGATTCACACATTGTCCATAATTTCTTACAAGTATTGAAAAAGCGAACCAAACAAATACATATATACTCGGAATGAAATTTCATTACGAAAAGTAGCAGTCAAAGAGGATAGATATGATGTCCTGTAAATATATGTCTTTCCAGATAAATAGCAGTACAAACCCTCGCAAGAATCATAGTTTCGATAAGGGTTACAAGAAAACAAAATACTGTAAAAGACTCACAATGTAAAGACTATAAATATAACTGCCGATTATCCTAATTGTAGAAGTATCGGGTTGGCCGCATACACAGGTGTGAACCACCTGGTGGTATGGCGCCCCGTATGTTGTCAAATAGGGGTTGATATAACCCGAAGGTCATACCATCCGCACGGCGGATATATTTATTTAACTCCAAAGCAAAAAGACAAATAATGCAGAGTCGAAATGAGCATTTAACAGGTTAATCACCAGCTAACAATGAGGAGTGGTAATCCACCAATAGTGGAGCCGTTACTGGGCCGTAACAGGCCTCCTCCTAAATCCATACCTAAACATATCAGAATCATTAATAAAAGTCTGTCACTCGGATTAGTCTATTGTCAACAATAATATGCATACACATCAACTCATTTATCTGTATATCATCTAACCTCCGAGAGACGGCGAACCCAAAAAGAGTAGGGTTGTAAACCAAAACCCTCAGACCATTTCATTAAAAACTGAAATAAATAAACAGTGTGTAACATGTGAAGATTCGGTGGCTCGTGGGGAGCGGCACCTTGCTAACAGAGCATAAGCATAGTAAACAATAAGAAAAGAAACAAGATCTGTAGTATGCGAAGACTGTTCGATAAATGAAGATAAACCCATAATCCTGATGCATTAACCACGGCCTTTAATACTGAGTCCATTACAATATGTTTACACCGAATATTCGAACAATTACAACCATAGATCTGAGCTATCTGACAGACCATAACCAGATTCAAAACCCTATGGACAATCTACTCATACGGCGACTTGGGTTTCAACCCCAAAACAATGGTAAACAGGGAATGAAAGGAAATTTTGCCGAAGTGAGGCCATGGCACCAAGTCATGATGGGATGGAAAAAACCCCGGTAGAGAAGAACAATATAAGTCGAACTCCATGATTGAATTAACCAGTGCAAACCTACAGTGGTAGAGCGCTTACCGGATTAAGGGATTGAAGGTCGAAACCCTGAATAATCCTCGTAACCGCAGCCTCATCGGTCTGCTACCCTGTTCCAACCAGTATTAATCAAGTAGTTAGCATATTCATATAAAATACAGTGAAAAAAATGAACTAATATAGTAATGAAGCGAAGGAAAGGTGCATCACCTGTTACAGATGGAGATAAGGGCGAGGGACAGTGAGGGTTTCACCGCCAACCAGGCCGTCTCTATAATACATTCAAGATACCAGTGAATTGAACCAGGAATACCCACGGTAATGGCACCCCGACCATGGCAGCGACGCCGGAGCAAAGGCTGCATCTGTGAAGCTGGAGCAACAACGCAAATGACCGGGACCGCGTGAATGAACCCTATGTATTACCCCGCCCAAGACACATCTATCCTCCACCGTTCGATCGCTGGTAGTGATCCTAGCCGTCGATTACAATGAGAATCCCGAGAGGTGGGTGGCGGGACTGTAACATTAATGTCCTAGCTACCAAACCCAAGGATCAGCGATGCGGATTGATGGAGTGGACCATGGATGCTAGGTGTCACAAGCAGGGCGCCTCAACCTGCCGCCAAATGTATTGATTTGTACCGTATAAAGTTACCAAGGACAATCAACGTCCGGTTAACCGTCAGAAGATAGATACGCCGGATCAATTCATTTATAATCATATCCGTTATTAACAAAGTCAATTACCATGATGGCGTTAATATATAGATGTGTAGGTAATGTAAATAAAATTTTTAATAATTGTGTAATGTTAGTGTATGGAGGGTTATGACATATGGTACCAGAGCCCAGTTACAGTACTGTGGCCTCTGGGTAAGACAATGATGAATGAACATTGTGGAAATGAATTGACAAATAATCATTTTTCTTTACTACTCGTGAATGTTTTCTTACACAGGACCAGGTTCTGAGAATAACAGACATGAGGAGAGCAGAGAATACACCGCGACGACCTGTAATGGGGCAGGGCGTAACCGGTGCAGAAAATAACCCAGAATTGTGGGTACAACTTGGAGAAGAAGCCAGAATCACAAATCAAGCAATTCTGGAGACCGTGCAGGAGCTGAAGAATGAGATGGCTCGACTACGAGAAGATAACGCCCGATTGACAATGGAACAAGAAAGAATTTTGAAAAGTTTGTCCGATAGACAAAATCAAATACCAGTTAATCCGAGTGCGGAACAACAAAGGATGTCGGAAGAGCAGAATCATCACATACCCCCCGAAGGATCAGAGGAGCAGGAAGAACGCTCTGATAATGCATTTGAACAGCAAACTTCGAAAAGACAAAGGGTAGAACTGCAAGGGGAATTCCGTAAGATTAAGCCACCGCATTTTGACGGAGAACAAGAAGAAGCCGTTGAAGCATGGTTAATCAATATAAATAAGTATTTTCAGCTTTATGAATACGATCACAATCTTAAAGCACGATTAGCTATTTTTCAATTACAAGGAAAGGCCACCCTATGGTGGGAAGAAGTGAAGATCGTCAAAGGGGTTACAGAGCAAAACATAACATGGGACAATTTCCAGAGGTTCTTTAAGGAGAGATATCTAACCGAACGCTTTTATGATGAAAAAGCCAGAGAGTTCCATGATCTGCGATTGGGGCAGCAGACTATGGATGAATTCATCACCCGTTTTACTTCCCTACTCCGCTATGTACCATATATAAGGGAGGAAAAAGCGAAAGTGCAGTGATTTGTTAGCAGTTTACCCCCGTATATGTGGGAAAGGATTGAATTTGATAATCCAAAATCAATGGATGAAGTAATCCGCAAGGCTAGAATCTGCTATCAGCAAAGTAAACAGAAAGGGGAAACTGCTAGTAGGAAATGGAATGAGAAGAAGAATTTTAAGACAGTTGGAAACAACAAAGGGATTCGCAATAATGGAAATAAAGGCGTTGGCAAAGGAGCAAACAGCAGATTTGCAGCCATAACTACATCCATGTTCAGATCTGCAAACGAGTCCAAGGTCAGTGAACAACAAATCAGATTGGACAATGAGGGGACAGCAAGACCCCCTGTGCAGTGCTGGGGTTGTGGGGGACCTCACTACATCAAAAATTGCCCACAACGAAAGGGGACTGAACAGTTATCCCAAATTCATGAAGCCTCAACTGTTGGCGAAGTGGGTCGAAGCGTACCCAGAATCAATGCGGCTTTGGAGGATCGACAGGTGGAATATCAGCCAACTATGGTCGAGTTCGAAGGTAAAATTTCAAACCTTACCATATCTGTTTTGATTGATCCCGGGGCCACGTTGAGTTATGTGAACCCGAAAGTAGTGGAACGTTGTAATTTGCAATCTGTTAAATTTAAAAACCCATGGCTAGTGCAATTAGCTACTAGGGCTAAGCGGCGGGTAACCGCCAAGATCAACGACTACTCATTTACTATAGCAGACCAGCTAATAATAGCTGACCTGAACATACTCCCTCTGGGTTCCTATGACATTCTAATTGGTATGGACTGGTTAGAAAAACACTGGTCATTAGTTGATTGCAAAACCAAAATTATTTATTACAGAGATCAATAAGGAAACAGCAAAGAAATGCAGGGAATCAAGCGACCAGTGCAGGTTCGACCGATAACTGCAAATCAGTTGGTAAAATGTGTACGGAAAGGCTGTCAAGTGTACACCATCCAAGTGGGCTATGCAAACTCCAAGGATAAATCTGCATCTTTGAATAATATCCCTGTAATACAAGAATTTACAGATGTGTTTCCGGAAGAAATTCCAGGACTACCACCGCGAAGAAACATAGATTTCACTATAGAGTTGGTACCAGAGGCTGCACCAGTATCACGAGCACCCTACAGAATGAGTGTGCCTGAGTTGACAGAATTAAAAATACAGTTGCAAGAATTACTAGACAAGAATTACATCCGTCCCAGTGTGTCTCCATGGGGGGCGCCAGTGTTATTTGTCAAGAAGAAAGACGGTACCCTCCGGATGTGTATTGATTACAGACAATTGAATAAGTTGACTATTAAAAACAAGTATCCTCTTCCCCGGATCGACGAATTGTTCGACCAAGTAAAAGGCGCGACAGTGTTCTCTAAGATCGATTTACAATCAGGCTACCACCAGATCAGAATTAAGGACGAGGACATCGCAAAAACAGCGTTTAGAACCAGGTATGGGCACTATGAATTCGTGGTTTTTCCGTTTGGGCTTACCAATGCCCCGACAACCTTCATGTGTTTAATGAACGGTATTTTCCATCCCTATTTGGACCAGTTCGTGCTGATATTTATTGATGATATCTTAATTTATTCACGCACTATCGAAGAACATCACGAACATCTCCGAATAGTGTTGCAGACCCTTCGAGAACATCAGCTGTACGCTAAGTTTAGTAAATGTGACTTCTTCAAAGCAGAAATTCAGTATTTGGGTCACGTAATCACAAAGGATGGAATTGCGGTGGATCCGGAAAAGATAAAAGCTATAATGGAATGGCCGGTTCCAAAAGATGTAGCAGATGTCCGATCTTTCATGGGGTTAGCTGGGTATTACAGGAGATTCGTAGAAGGTTTCTCTAAGGTAGCATTTCCCATTACTTCCCTGCAGAAGAAAGGAAAACTGTTTCATTGGACCCCAAATTGCCAGAAAAGTTTCGAACAATTGAAACACCTGCTCACCACAGCACCTATTCTGAGTATAGCAGATCCCAATAAGGATTATGTAGTATGTACAGATGCTAGCAAAGAAGGATTGGGAGGGGCCTTGATGCAAGAAGGCAGAGTAATTGCTTACGAGTCTCGAAAATTAAAAGAACATGAGCAGAAATATTCTGCTTATGACTTAGAGTTGGCTGCCGTTATTCATGCCCTGAAGATGTGGCGGCACTATCTCATGGGCCGGAAGTTTTTGCTGCATACCGACCATCACAGTTTGACTAATTATTTCAGCCAACCTACCTTAAATGCTAGGCAAGCAAGGTCGGTGGATTTCCTAAGTGGCTTTGATTTTGACATAAAGCATTTGCAAGGGAAGGAAAATAAGGTGGCAGACGCCTTGAGCCGGAAAATACACAATTTGTATGAAGTTTCCTTTAGTGGATGGGAAAGTCCCTTCATGGAAATGATAAAAGAAATTGCAGATCAGGATACTGAATATCAGCAATTGAAATTGCAGATACAGCAATCTGCTAAAAAAGACAGCCAACAAGAATATGAATTAGATGATGCTGGAAGGATTTACTTCAAGAAAAGATTGTATGTGCCTAATCAAAGCAGAATTAGAAATCTGATTATGGATGAATTTCATATCAGCCATTATGCAGGTCATCCAGGTTATCAAAAGATGATAACAGCAATCCGGAAAGAATATTTCTGGCCTGGAATGAAGAAAAGCATTGTTGAGTACCTGGCATGGTGCTTAGAATGTCAACAGATTAAAGCAGAACATCAGCATCCAGCAGGATTGCCACAACCATTGCCAGTTCCGGAATGGAAATGGGAAATCATCTCCATGAACTTTATTACAGGACTACCCAGAACAAAAAGAAATAATGACTCCATTTTCGTGGTAGTGGACAAACTAAGTAAGGCTGCACACTTTATACCTGTGCAATCTACATATAGAGCTGCGCAGATCGCCCACATTTTTATGCAGAATGTATTCAAGTTACATGGACTTCCGAAAACAATAATTTCCGATCGTGATGTGAAATTCACCTCAGCATTTTGGAAAACACTGTTTGCGGAATTAGGAACTCAACTCAATTTTAGCACAGCATACCATCCACAGACTGATGGGTAAACGGAACGAGTGAATCAAATGGTGGAGGATATGCTAAGGGCTTATGTCATGCAACAACCCACCAGATGGGAAGATTACTTACATCTTGTAGAGTTCTCGTACAACAACGGTTACCATACTTCAACACAAATGAGTCCATTTGAAGTTTTGTACAGTCGGAAATGTCGTACACCCACTAGTTGGGGAGGACCGGAAGATAAATTGAGTCTAGGTCCTGAGATGCTGAAGGAAATGGAAGATATGGTAAAAAGGGTACGTGTTAATTTGAAAGCTGCCCAAGATAGACAAAAGAATTTCGCTGATCGAAAGAGAAGGTTCAAAGAGTTTCAGGTTGGGGACCACGTGTACATTCGAATTCAGGCCAAAAGAAGTACTTTGCAGTGGAGTGGATGCGCTAAATTGGCACCCCGATATTGTGGACCCTTTCACATTTTAGCAAGGGTCGGACTAGTAGCTTACCAACTGGCCCTGCCAAGTCACATCCGAGTCCATACCGTGTTTCATGTTTCTGTCCTAAAGAAATATGTGTATGACCCTAAACATGTAATCCGATGGCAGGAGATTCAGGTGGGTGATTGTTACGATAAAATTCAGTAAAATTTATATATGAAAAAGGAAACTAATTCAAGGAATTGTGTGTTGCAGGTCGAACCGGAAGGAGAGGTTCTGGTCGAACCGCTGAGCATTCTTGACCGGAGAGAAGTGCAGCTGCGGAAATGAGTTATTACCCAAGTTAAGGTGCAATGGCGACATTTTGGGCTTGACGAGGCCACTTGGGAAGATGAGGAATTGATGAAAAGGACCTATCCCGATCTGTTCGAATCTGTGAGACACCGAGACGGTGTCCAATCTCAGGGGGAGGAGATGTAATGACCAGACATTTTACATAAATAAAATTGTTATTTACCTTATAGGTGAATAAAAATAACATAAATTATTATTTTCTTGAAATGATGAAAATATTATTTGTGTAAAATGATATAATATGAATTGCATGATATATGTGTACACAGTAACTTTATGTGAAAAGTTATTTACTCTTCCTGCTTAAAGATAAAGGAAAACAGTTGCCAGCATATTAGGGGAAACCCTAACTGTTCTCTCTTTCCCATAGGAAAGGGGAAAGAAGAAAAGACCCGGGTTGTTGAATGAACAAATGGGAAGAAAAGAAAAGGGCACTGGAGCAGAAGAAGAGGGTGCTATGTCTGGTGAGGACCAGATAGCACGGGCACATTTGTGTTTCATATTGCGGAGGCTGTGGCCGGCAAGAGAGCTTGGGGGAGAGACTCAGTTCGGATGACTGGTCTCGTGGCTGGGAGGATATCAAGCATTCAATCACCTGCTACGTGTTGTAGAAGTGTAGAAGATAAAAGACAAGGATACACAGGTAAGTATCTGTAGTTTCATTAAATCTGGAAGACTAATTATTACCCTGTATTCCTAAGAATCTGATTATAGTTGCTGTGGGTGTGACTTTTGGGCTGTAAATTATAACCTGGGTATTACTAAATGCAATACCGGTAATGATTAACGCTCTTGTCATATATATGTAATGTATTAAGTAAGAGAAAGAAACAAAGAATGAGAATTGAAACAGTGTCCTGTACGTTACTCTCGAACAAGTGAAATTGTGGAAATAGAGAGACAGTAATTACTAGATGCCAGAATGGAATAGAATAGCTGGACTACCGTTATCAGGTTTGAGAACAGGTATAAATATATTAATACCTACGCTAGATAACAACACCTGAAATAACCATTTACCCCTAATATAGAACTCCATGAGCAGTGATTCACACATTGTCCATAATTTCTTACAAGTATTGAAAAAGCGAACCAAACAAATACATATATACTCGGAATGAAATTTCATTATGAAAAGTAGCAGTCAAAGAGGATAGATATGATGTCCTATAAATATATGTCTTTCCAGATAAATAGCAGTACAAACCCTCGCAAGAATCATAGTTTCGATAAGGGTTACAAGAAAACAAAATACTGTAAAAGACTCACAATGTAAAGACTACAAATATAACTGCCGATTATCCTAATTGTAGAAGTATTGGGTTGGCCGCATACACAGGTGTGAACCACCTGGTGGTATGGCACCTCGTATGTTGTCAAATAGGGGTTGATATAACCCGAAGGTCATACCATCCGCACGGCGGATATATTTATTTAACTACAAAGAAAAAAGACAAATAATGCAGAGTCGACATGAGCATTTAACAGGTTAATCACCAGCTAACAATGAGGAGTGGTAATCCACCAATAGTGGACCCGTTACTGGGCCATAACAGGCCTCCTCCTAAATCCATACCTAAACATATCAGAATCATTAATAAAAGTCTGTCACTTGGATTAGTCTATTGTAACCAATAATATGCATACACATCAACTCATTTATCTGTATATCATCTAACCTCCGAGAGACGGTGAACCTAGAAAGAGTAGGGTCGTAAACCAAAACCCTCAGACCATTTCATTAAAAACTGAAATAAATAAACAGTGTGTAACATGTGAAGATTCGGTAGCTCGTGGGGAGCGGCACCGCGCTAACAGAGCATAAGCATAGTAAACAATAAGAAAAGAAACAAGATCTGTAGTATGCGAAGACTGTTCGATAAATGAAGATAAACCCATAATCCTGATGCATTAACCACGACCTTTAATACTGAGTCCATTACAATATGTTTACACCAAATATTCGAACAATTACAACCATATATCTGAGCTATCTGACAGACCATAACCAGATTCAAAACCCTATGGACAATCTACTCATACGGCGACTTGGGTTTCAACCCCAAAACAATGGTAAACAGGGAATGAAAGGAAATTCTGCTGAAGTGAGGCCATGGCGCCAAGTCATGATGGGATGGACAAAACCCTGGTAGAGAAGAACAATATAAGTCGAACTCCAAGATTGAATTAACCAGTGCAAACCTACAGTGGTAGAGCGCTTACCGGATTAAGGGAATGAAGGTCGAAACCTTGAATAATCCTCGTAACCGCGGCCTCATCGGTCTGCTACCCTGTTCCAACCAGTATTAATCAAGTAGTTAGCATATTCATATAAAATACAGTGAAAAGAATGAACTAATACAGTAATGAAGCGAAGGAAAGGCACATCACCTGTTACAGATGGAGATAAGGGCGAGGGATAGTGAGGGTTTCACCGCCAACCAGGCCGTCTCTATAATACATTCAAGATACCAGTGAATTGAACCAGGAATACCCACGGTAATGGCACCCCGACCATGGCAGCGACGCCGGAGCAAAGGCTGCATCTGTGGAGCTGGAGCAACAACGCAAATGACCGGGACCGCGTGAATGAACCCTATGTATTACCCCGCCCAAGACACATCTATCCTCCACCGTTCGATCGCTGGTAGTGATCCTGGCCGCCGATTACAATGAGAATCCCGAGAGGTGGGTGGTGGGACGGTAACATTAATGTCCCAGCTACCAAACCCAAGGATCAGCGATGCGGATCGATGGAGTGGACCATGGATCCCAGGTGTCACAAGCAGGGCACCTCAACCTGCCGCCAAATGTATTGATTTGTACCATATAAAGTTACCAAGGACAATCAACGTCCGGTTAACCGTCAGAAGATAGATACGCCGAATCAATTCATTTATAATCATATCCGTTATTAACAAAGTCAATTACCATGATGGCGTTAATATATAGATGTGTAGGTAATGTAAATAAAATTTTTAATTATTGTGTAATGTTAGTGTATGGAGGGTTATGACATAAAAATAAAATAAAAAAATGTTTCTTAAATTTTAATAATTTTCACCAACAAATCCGTGATTTTCATGATATTTTTTTAATACTTTATACAACCTGAAAAAAAAGTATTGTTTGTAATGTATATATATATTATATATATATGTATAACTATATTATACTATTTAATATTAAATTAATATGAATTTATAAAAATTCAATTTTTGGAAGAATAATTTTTTTTTTTAAATTTTAGAAATTTTAATAATTTCTAATATTAAAACTTATATTAGAAAATATTCAAATTACCCTCAAAATTATATTCGTTTTGATTTTACTTTACCACCTCCTTCAGTTGAAACGAAAGGAACATCTGTACTTTCGTAAGCATAAAAATAGAAAATTATATTTTTATAATGTTTAATTTTAAGTTATTATATATAATATATTGAAAAGTGTAACTATATTAATTTAATAAAAAATTGATGAATATAAAAGTGTTTGTTTAAATTTTAAAAATTTTAATAATGTCTCGTATAACGCGACTTTTTGAAAGCTTTTCCGGCGGATTTTTCCGGTCAAAATCCGGCAGCAATTCATTGGAATCCCAAGTTTGATAGCTAGTTTCTGCACAATCAATGGCTCCCAGGGGTTTTCGAGGGAGCTGAATCCAAATATGGAGTTAAAAAACCATTTTAACTGCTAAAAATCAAGATTTAACCTCATTTCTTCCACCGGATTCGTCACCGGAATCTCCAAAAAATCGCATTATAGACAACTCCATTGCAAAATATTCAAATTAACTCTCAGATTATTTTTCCTTTCCATAGTGGATCTACTTCGCTTTCAACTCTTTAGGGAAGATATTTCTCGGGACTAATACTAATGTAGAAATAGTATTTTTTAATTCCTTATTATTGTTTTTATTACTATCACAACCATCGATTCGATATGAAGTTTTGCATGTCATACAACATATAGACTAGTATATAGACTTGGTCTGAATGATAATATTTTTTTTATTTCTTTTGTAGACTTAATATGTAATTTTTAGTAGAATCAATCATTTATAATATTTTATAAGAATAGATTTCTGGATAATTATATTAAAATTCATTTGTCTACGCATTTTGAACCAGTAAGTGTGGTTCATCTTCAGAACTATAGCGAAATTTGACTAGGTTAATAGTAGGGGAAGTTTAAATAATAAAATTTTTAATATTTAATTATTTTGACTCAATTTCATATGTATAACCATTGATAATTATTATTAAAAATTCATTTCAACTTTAAACTTAAAAAAAAAACTATTGTTATGGGATTAAGAATTATTGAAATTGAATTAATTAATATGCGTGTCTTCCTATGACTAATTAGTTAGTTGGTTTGTTAGAATACATTTCATTAAATTTCATATCTAACATAATAAATCAATAGTTAATTATTAAAAAAATATTTTTTCTCTTTTTAATTTAAATGATTGTACTATATTTAGGATATGAATTATGTTATTTAATTTATTTTTTATTGGATCCCTGCCCTCTCCTCCTAGCCCGCGCCTGCTCTACCCTTCCTTGTCCACCTTGTCCCTTCTAGTTGTTTCCTTTCATGTTTCCCACGGCTATTGTATTGTTTGAATCCCTTTTGTTCCTTTCCCCTTTATTTTTGAATTTGAGTATGTTGGTTCTTTATATTCAAATAAAATAATAACAAAAATTAATCAAGATATTTAATTTAAATTATTATTTTATTTATAAACATTAATGGAGTTATAATGTATTATTTTATCATATAACCTTATTATTGGTTTTAACTAATTGTTTGATTCCATTTATTCCAAATTTAATAGTAACTCATTCATCTAAAAAAAAATCAATTATAATGAGTAAGAAAATAATTTTTGATCATTTATTAAACATTCATGTTTATCAACTGAAGTAAATATTCTTGGTAAAAATGAGTTAACCATTAAGTTATACTTGTTAATGATTTAATCACTAAGCTTTACTGTTTCATGGATTTTTCCTGTAACAAAAGTTTACACATAGCATAGTAAATCAAAATTACTATATCTAAAAAAATTTAACTAAGTAAAAGAAACTAAATACCATATATTCATATCCAATATAGGTTAAACACATTTAATCTCAAAAATTAATCATTTAAATTAAAAAGAGAAAAACTAATATTTTAATAATTAACTAGGCATTTATAAAGTTAGATATGAAATATAGTCAAATTTATTCTAACAAACTAACTAACTAATGAATGATAGGAAGAAATCATATTAATTAATTCAATTTCAATAATTCTTAATCCCATAACAATTATTTTATTTATTTATTTAGTTTAAAGTTGAAATGAATTTTTAATAATAATTATCAAAAGTTATTCACATGAAATTGAGTCAAAATAATTAAATATTAAAAATTTTATTATCTAAACACCCCCTACCTTTGATCTAGTCAAAGTTAGTTATAGTCCTGTCAATTATAGTTGTTCCCTGTGGTCCAAGTTAGTTGCTTCTTTCTAGCCGTTTGAATGAGGGGTCTCTCTATTTAATATGTGGCCATGATTTGGTTCTTAATCTTGTCCTTATGATGAACCACACTTGTTGTTTCAAAATGCGACGATAAATGAACTTTAATGTGATTATCTTCTAAATGTGTTCTTATAAACTTGTTATGGATCAAGAAGCCTCAATTCTTCAATTACATTGATAATATTGTTCCCTTTGGGAACACATCATGTAATTTCTTGAACTAGAAGTCATTTCATGTTATATGAGAGTGCTTAATATATTTATATATTTTCTCCCTGAACTTCTCCATAAAATACTTCACGGAAATGTCATTTTCAAATAAATCAATCTATTTTGATGTCATTTTCAAATAAATCAATCTTTTTTGATGTTGTCATTCAATCTGTAACAAAATTGTACATAACATATAGATATGATTTCCACTTCATAGTGATATTTGACAATTGTAAATCATTCGATCAATGGGATACTTAGCATCAAAGAGTGCCAAAATGAAAACATTCTTTGCATTTCTTCCATTAACACAATGTTTCTTATAAGCTAATTGGTTATTTTCTTGTACATATAATATTTTAGATACATATTCATGAACACTTGAAGGAGGGGGATAATTGGACCAATAATGTATGCCAAATTTTAGAAATGTCTCATAATATAATTGGAATTCGGCATGGTAAAGTGAGAGACTTCACATACCATGGTTTAAGCTTCACAAATGTGCTAAGGTAAATCTTTGCATTAGCGTTAATCTTCATAATATTATGAAATTACTCCACTTAAATGCCATTTGTTATATGTTTCTCATGATTTTTATAAACCCCTCTTGATAGACAATGTCACACAATGTCTTTTTTCATTTGGTTACACATGGGAATTCAAATGCGAAATCTCTTTCACCGTGTCTGTCTCTCACATTTTCTAGAAGTTTATCTGGATAAGATTACCTACAGATATTAACCCAACGTGTAAGTTCAATATTCTCATCTAATTTAATCCTAAATTTTTTATCCCTGTATAGAGTTTTTCATAATATTCTGTACATTCTTGTTATCATTGACATCAACCGATTTGATGCAGTTACTTTTCCAACAACACATGCTAAAAATGCTCTAGGAGCACTTTTTGCCATCTCGAGAACAATTTTTTGCGTGTGCCAAGGGCTTATGTCATATTGTTTTGATACCCAAGTCATTTATATACGTTTTACTTAGTAATTGAATTTCATTTCTTAGAGCTTTGTGTTTTAAATATATATGTAACATTTGAGCTCATGCTAGGACAAATTTTACATTCAAAAAACACTTGGATGATTACATTATTTTATCTTGAATTGTATGTTATTTCATTGGTGGTCCCATTTTTTCGATTTTAGTTTTATCTATATTATGTATAAAATTATCATCAAATACAATGTTCTTGTAACTTCCAATTAATTTTCATGTTCTTCTAGATGTGGTAAGATCTTGTTGCGAGTAAGATGTTGCCACTGCCTAAAATGGTTAAATCTTGTTGTTGGTTAAATGTTGTCTCTGCATAAAAAAATACAAATTTGTAATTTGCAAATTTGTTATGTACAAATTAAACATTTTTAAAATATTCAAATGGTGCTTCTAAAATAATTTAATCTAAAGACTACAAAATTCAAATTTAAAGCATGTATTGACTCACTATATCGATATCAATACTGATTTCCTCATTTGTGTAGTAAAGGAAAATCCCGACGGCCGAAATAGCAGAGATCTCGGCGTCGACGAGTGTAAAAGCGAGGAATTGTTTATGGAAAATGTAGTGACTAAAGCAGAAGAAAGCTGCAAGCAAAGAAATCGAGAGTTACCATATCTGTGGAGGACTTATTTATTTTTTGCAGCGGCATGCGCGCAGTGATCAAATTTGAAGTGCAGGTCTTAATTTCATTTAGAAGGGCGCACATTCATGTAGCACTTCCATTATGAAAAGCATAAAAAAAAGGAGCAATTCAATTGACAATAGTAAATTATTTTCAAATTTCTTTTTATTTTTTCACAAACAAAAATATACTTCTATGTCAAAGGCTGCATTAATAAATGCATTACTCTTATACATGTGTGATTGAGAAATCTAACCACATAAGATTAATGGATAGCCAAGAGACCTATATCCCTCCTCCAGTTCAGATAAAGATTAATTTTGTAGGAAATTTTTGTGACCAGAACGTTCAAGGCAATATACAGGTAGCTCAATCAAATTTAAGTTTATTGCATGAATAAAAAAATTCAGTAAAATACTAAACAGGTTTAGGATTCAACGAAAGTGTGTACAAAGGTGTATATGTTTTTGGTATCTCCTTTTTTAATATGAAAACATACCAGGAATTGGGAATCCTCAAACAAATCAAGTCCAGTATATTAGGAAGCCTGTTGAATGCCCTCCTCTCCAACCATAAATCGTGCTTAAACTTTTCTCGACAGGCGTTCGTTGAGTGATGAATCTATGTTCATCTCGAGCTTAAATCGTCGTCAAACCTTGCTTTGGGCAGCCTTCAGGCACAACCCAATGAAATTAGAGACCTAATACATGGCCCATATTGACATTTAGTCGCCCAATGAAATTACAGACCTAATACATGGCCCATATTGACATTTAGTCATTGTCAATTGAAACTACCAAATGTAATGGTATCAAAGGGTAATTGTGACATAACAATTAATAAGAACTTCCATCATATGCACAATTAGAAAAACAACTCAAAAAGAAACTATTGTTTTTGAAATGGAAGAAACTCAGAAACTGCCAAATGTAATGGTATCAAAAGGTAATTGTGACATAATAATTAATAAGAACTTGCATCATATGAACAATTAAAAAAAAAACAACTCAAAAGGAAACTATTATTTTTGAAATGGGATTTAAGTTTTAACGTGAAAAGAAATTTAAAAATTCAACATTCTTAAAATTCTAATTTGAGAAAAAATGAAATATAAAAAAAGGTTGACAATTTGACAGCCCTTCTTAAAAAATTTTAAGATATTATTCTATTTTTTTTTAAATGACAAAAATCAATTTTTAAATTTTTTTTGACCGGTAAAATTTTCTCACTACTTCTCTGATGTGCCAGAGAACCTTTGAAGAGCTCTGACGTGTTCAATTTTGATCCTGGATGCGCGGATGAGAACGTACTTAGTCACGGGTTTCTTATCGAAGCATGTGGAAAGTAAGTACACATAATCGAAAACCGATAGCAGTCGTTTCGGAGTTTTTGGCGGCACATTTTTCGGATTATTTTGCTGGTTAATTGAGGAAAATGGTTGATTCCAGGATCGGAAATTCAAAATAGACCAATAGGTTAAATTTGACTGTTTCCACTGCTCTTCCCCTCCTAACCAGTCTTTACGGTTTCAACTCATTTATAATTTTAATTTTTTTAAATGTATTTGACCAGTAAATTACCCACCCACTGGCAGGCAATTTGCTTATCAAATTTCATACCGAATGACAAGAAATTTGCTTATCAAATTGCATAACTGGTTGGGCCTACACAATTCCAGTGATCTAGAAGTCTGATTCCAAATTCAAAATAGACCAATAGGTTAAATTTCACTGTTTCCAGTCTTTACAGTTTCAACTAATGTCACTGTTTCCAGTCTTTACAGTTTCAACTAATTTATAATTTTTTATTGTATTTGACCAGTAAATTACCCACTGGCAGGCAATTTGCTTTTCAAATTCCATAACTCGTTGGCCTACACAATTCCGGTGATCTAGAGGTCTAATTCAAATTCTATAACGAGTTGGGCTTCCCATTTTTTTCAAAAAAATTATGAATATTTATATTTAATAATTTGAAAATATTTTTCAGCCAATACAAGTGTACAATATGTTTATACTGAAAAACCCAACCTCGAAAATGACTCGATCAGGCACCAAAATCTTCCAATTATCTAAATCAACATCCAGCAATTTCGCTATCTTATTTAACTCTGCTTCCTATTTAGCTATGATTTGACGAACCGGGGTCTGGCCTGCGTGATACGCAATGGTTGCTTCATCAAATTCATTTTCTAAATTGTTGTTACCTTTGTAAACCATCCATCCTCATGTGGAAGGAACTTAGTAAATTGTTTGTTACCTTTATATTTTCAATTTTGCCGAATTAAAATTTATATAATAAGACTTAAATTAGAACTTTCTTATATACAAATATATATTACTTTGAGTTTTAGTAGTTCAACTAACACTGCAAATGTTGATGTTCTATAAATGAATTTAGAAAGACCACATGTTTGGTAAATAACAAACTACTTTGCCTCATGTTAGGTGAATAACCATTAAATATATATTAGTATGCTTTTTAGAGCACCAAAATAGCCAATCCATTATAGAAATATGTCACAATGGTTCACCATACCACATTTTTTCCATATCGTTACCACTGGTTAACCAAATGACATGGTACAACATGACAATAACAACGCTTCTTGTTTGAAGCACTGTGACTAAATTAGTATAGGTGTGTGATATGTATTAAACCATAAATTTATTGGCGGTTTTTACTCCATATACAATTTTCTGAATTTTATATTAAGATATTATTATACAAGTGCATTAAATGATTAAATTAGTGTTAATGTACTAAATAACATAATAGAGAAGTATGGCTAGTTTGATGCTTCTTTTTAGTCCCTGCCATCTGGCAATGACATGGGACTATAGTAATTAGTTTTTAGTTATTTAGCATTATTTGGTCTTCTGTTTACTAAACTTTTTTATTTCATATTGGTTATTTAGGTTGTCATTGAATTAATAGTCTTATTTGGCCTCTTCCTAAGGCAGAAGAGGCTCGTGTATAGGTAATTACGGTTTTACTTTGTTCATTTTTTTAAATGTTTTGGACTACCTAACTAATGTTAACATTAGTTTGAGTTGGTTTTGAGTCGCTATGGTTGCAGTGGAGCAGCAGTTTTAGGTTATTGCAGTGGAGCGACAGCGGCAGCTTCAGGTAAGCTACAGGTAGTGGATGCTTGCATGCAGATTACATTACGGATGGATGGATGCCAATTGCTTAACCGAGTGAACTAACTGGAGATCTGCTTCAAGCTTTCTGTGTGGCTGTGGAATTGGATCTTTGAAAAAAGTAGTCGAAGCAGATCTGAGCCTGCACAAAAGCTCACAGATCTGTTCAGCTACAAGCTCTCTGTTTGGCTATGGAACTAGATCTTTGGCAAAAGAAGCCGAAGCAAATCTGAGCCTACATAGAAGCTCACAGTTCTGAGCATTTGAGCATTTCAGGAGTTGCAAAGTCCATGCAATATTTCTGAGTTACCAGATTTGCCTTGATGCCTTGTTTTCTAGTTATATGAAACTGCAATATGAAGAAGGCTGCGAAGAAAATTAAGATTGCGAAGAAAATGATGAGGCAACTAGATCTCTTACCTTTTCTCATGTTTCCTGATGTTGTTGAAGCCGAGCTCTCTTATCTTTTCTCATGTTGCCTGATGTTGTTGAAGCCAACTATTGGATGGAGGTTGGACGTATGTCGCTGACTGTTGGCTGGTGGTTCGAGGTTGGATGTATGTCTAAAGGTTTGAGGTTCCATGTGAAAGGTTGTTGCCTCAATCAAATTCTGCTCATTGTGCTTCCTCAATCAAAGTGCTCCATTATCCACTGTAACTAATTTCGCCGACCTTAACGAGAGTTTTCTCATTAACAGACACAGGTGAAGACTGAGGAACAATAAAGGTGAAGACCAAGGAAGGGCCTAGCTTACAGAAAGGGCCTAGAGGAAAGGGCTTGAGATTGGGCCTTGGAGTTACTTCTCCATGACTTTCTCTAGTTAAGGAAAGACTTGAGATGGAAGGAAAGCGAAGCTAGGCCTCCATTCGTAAGGCATATCCTTATTCAAAGAAGGTATCCAGAATATGGTTTCAAGAGATCCTGTATATATTCTTTTAATGACGAGATTTCATGCAGTTATGGAAGGAATGCACAGATAGATGGAAGGAGAGGCTTTCGAAGTTTCATCGGTCTAGGCTAAGGGTCATGCTTATAGGCTTAGAATGGTAGGGTCGAGGCTCAAAGTCAAAATCCCTAACCCTACTTTAATTACATTCTCTACATCAATGAAGCTACTATTGTTGCTCATCTCTACTATTTTATTTTGGAACTGCAAGCTTTCCTTTCAACGTGAAGTTTTCCCTTCAATATTCATAGGAAAATAATCAATATCACCATGGGCGTCCTCCATTGATGAAAGCCTACATTCCAACAACCCCGAACTGTTGATTCAAGCTCCAGCGATGGGTCACCTACTCCACTAGGCAGATCTTTAAGGCTCGAAGGCCATGAAGTTGAACTTGGTGCACCTGTAGTGGGCAGTTGAAATTTGCGCACTTGAAGTGGGTTGCTTGATTATCCTAATGTCTCCTGCATTGACATATTAGCAGATATATTACCATGATATGATGTTAAGTGGCATGGTTTACTCCATGCATGCTATGTTATGGAGGAGGTGAGGCATGTGGTGCTCATGGGAGGGCCCACATGGTCCATTGACATCTTTTTATTTTTATTTTTTTAAGCACTTTAATGACTTTGTGAACCTTAGCTTTCAACTAATTCTTATTTCTGTAGACTTGGTTTGAAGTTCTTAGTGATAGAGCTACTAGGGAAACAATGATAGAATATTTTGAGATTGCAGTGTGGGAACAAGGATATTGCTGCAGATGTAATAGTTTATTTTCAATTGCGCAGAACCTGAATTTAGGTACTCCTCTGTAGTCCACACAAGTATGCATTCACTATTTCTAAATGCCATATTCAAATAGGAACAAGTGGCCATTTACTCTTTCTAAATTCAAAGTACTTTTATACAAATCCATGCATGCATCGGATTCAGTTTTCATGAAGAAATATTTGATTCCCAACTATTTAAGTGTGTGTTTATTTTCACTGTCGTTGAAATGCTTGAATGCATCCTATTAATTAATATATAGTGCCGAAGACCTTATTTTTAGACTTGTATCTTTTCTAGTTTCAATATTACTTGTTTTATAATTAATTTATGTTTTCTATCATAAAATGAGGGATGGAAATCAAAATGGTAGTCGCTTCATTTTCCACTAATAAAATGAAGGATATACATGAAAGAATCTAAGAATTGTATCTATATCAAGAAACATCTAGATCGATCCACACAGGAAAATAATCTTGAATTTCTAAGAGCATTGTTGGTGACCCATGGCAGAGATTTTCTTTTACATGAACATACAGAATAGGTAATTACTTGATTACCCTTAGATTTTAGCTAATTGAAACATAATTTAAGTTTTTATAACAGGACAAACCATGTCATTTATCTGATATAATTGCAGGTGGAGGTTGATGTTCCAAGAGAATCAATGAAGGGATTTCAGCTAAGCTTGCCTTTTTGAAGACGGAATGCAAACAACCCATCGTTTGCAATAGCAAGACCTAAATGACCAAGCACTTAACTAGGTAGGACCGACACTAACTGATTGGTTCGACTAATTCTCTTAAGCCACTACCTGCTAGGGAGGTGAGCTCTAATTTCAGTGATTGCATCACTCAATGGTAGCAGTAGCAACAGAACCTTTAGTTTCCCATAACACGTCTCTCTGTATGAGTATGTTCCTATTATGATCTAGTTCCATATTTTGTATTATGTAGTTGCTTTATTCTTTAGGTGATCTTCTGATAGTGCTAGATGGTCATCAATGTTTTGCAAGATTGAAACTCTGTTATCTTATATGTGTCTTCATTTCGAGGTTAAATTTGAAATTCTATTAACAAAATTTAAAAGCTAGCATTAGGTACTTGAGAATGATATAAATATCCATATCTTTTAATGTTATATATGCTAGGTTTATTTTGAGGAGCCGATTTATATATGAAGTGTATGGCACTAGCTGTTTATATTAGTTATAACTTATGGGTTGGAACTATATATTTATGGAAATCATTTATTTCTTTATTATGTGGTTAGTCAAGAAAGGGAGTTTCCCAGAGGACTATTCAGGTGCCAGCAATAAGGGAGGAGAAGCTGGAGCTATGACTTGGACTTTGCTTGGAAGGTAATTACTTTATATGGGCTTTGATACTTGTCCTTCAATAGAAGCATTACGATCCCTAACTACTATTAAAGCCCTTTCAATTTCAGTGGGTTGGTTACCAACTAAGGCTTTGGAATGGGCTCATTTTGTGCTTCTAAACAAATGGCTGAGCAAGAAGCTTAAGATATCAGGCAACTCTCTTTGTTTCTCAGTGTAGCAATTTGAAACAGTTGTTGCCTATTTGGATTGGGAATCAGCATGTTGGGCTAGGTAAGTCATGCTTGACATTCAGTCAATTAGGTAGTATCTAGCAATCCAAATTGGATAGGAATGAACCAACGCAATAGGTGATTCCAATATGCAAAGCTTATTAATACCTAAAGCACCCATAATAGTAGCAACATCAATACCAGTCCCAATAGTAAAAGCATATAAAAAATGGTAAGAGTATGTCAACCAAAGACAAATTACTTGAATTGCAGCTCATCCTAGTAACTTGTATGGTTTTAATGCATTAAGAAGCTACCTGATATGACATGGACAGCTCCATATAGAGTGTCATGATCTTATCGATATGACTTCAAATGTGAAATATTTTCCATGATAGTGGATGATTTCAATAGCCCAAATCAATTTCTAGTCTAAGAAGATTCTTCTAGTTTAGTCCTTGAATGTTGGCCCCTAAACCCTTAAAAGGGCCTGTGAAGGCAACCCAACCAGTAAATATAGATAACGTGTGGGTATTTTGAAATAGCTGTTGTCGACGAACAAAACGGTATTATCCCTCCTCTGAATAATATGCAGAGACATTGAGACAATATATTTAACATATTGTGCTTAAAGTTTCATCTTGTAATACAAACCTAATACAAAGCCTGTTATGGGTGATCACATTATTTAAGCTTAATCATAATAAAATGTTGGTCCAACAAAATATCATATTTGACAACCAACAATCTTAGTAGAATATGATAGTAGTACATCATTTAGAACACTGGATACAAGAGAGGAGGAAAGCCAACTCAATTTCTTGCACCAGTGGATTCTAGGGAAAATTTTAAGAATCCCCCCTAAATTTATAAGTATAATAAAGAGGCGAATCTCCATGGTATATAGGAATAATGGAAGGAGATTTTTTGGGAAACCTCTCACCAGGCATGGTGAATATTTTACTCATTTATAAAATCTTGTAAGATGTTGGTATTACCATGGGTTATCATAAACCTGGAGCTTAAAAATTACTATTAGTAATTTATAAAAATTAATAAAATTAATAGTTGATTTTTATTTTATTTTTATTTTAACCAAGCTAAAATGTTTAACATACATTAAATTACAACATCCATTTTTACTCTTGATTGGATCAAATATTTTTTCACTCTATGCTAGTTTGCATATCACAATATTTGATACCTCTCGGGGTTAGTAGATCCAGAGTAAAGATGGATCTATTCTGGTTTAATTCCCCCATTTAAATAGGCTACATTCCAAGTGAATACCATGGGTCAATACCATGTGCCATTTTGGTGAATACCATGGGTCAATACCATGTGCCATTTTTATTTTTATTAATACTAATATTAGGGGTTAATAATGTTTTTTTGCATGTTATTAATAAATAACAATCTAGTCCATGGCATTTGTCCCATAGTATTTTGCCCATACTTTTCACCTAAATATAACACATTTTTTAGTGTTCGTAAATATAAGCTGACTTATGAAGTAAATATAAAAAGAAATGTTTAATTTGTTTACCATACCTCTCGTTTATTTATATTTTTATTAATTTACCATACCTCCTTTACAAATATGGTATTTGGCCCATAGGATTCATTTAAATAAAACCTCTTTCTTGAGCCTTCATAAATAGAACGAGGGTTATGGACTAAATATAAAAAGAAGTTTTATTTATTTACCATACGTCTAGTTTATTTATATGTTTATTTATTTACCATACCTTTTGAGTAAGTATAAAAATACGTTTTATTTATTTACCATACTTCCACTTTACTTATATTTTTATTTGTTTACACCCTTGCATGTACATAAGGTGACTTATGGAGTAAATATAAAAAATGTTTTATTTATTTCACATACTTCTCATTTATTTATATTTTTATTAGTTTATCATACCTCTTTTACAAATATGGTATTTGGCCCATAGGATTCACTTAATAAAACCTATTCTTGAAAATGGGCGAATGGATTCACTTAAATAAAACCTATTCTTGAAAATGGGCGAATGGAAGGTTGTAACTCCTAATTTCAAGGGCTAAATTTACCTTTTTTACCCTCTCCCTTAATAAAAGGTGGGCTATTTGAGGTGATTTGTAAAAAAGTACTATGATACAAAATATTCGCCCACTAAAAATTTAAAACCCCTTAATTTCGCCAAAGGGCGAACATTCGCCCCTAAAATTTTCTATGCCTGTTAACCCACGTTGCAGCTGGAACTTTAGCAACAAAGCAAATGTTGTGCGCAAGGATGGAAAATACAATAGTGTTGCCGAAGGGAGATCTAGTGTCGTTAGATGCGATGGATCGATTGTCGATTAGCATGATGAAAGGCCTCGGCCTTAATCTGACTGCCCTTCTATGGGAAACACTGTATCTGCTACAAGATTGGATAATAGCAGAGCTGCACGCTAGGGAGAGCTATGCAATCCAAGTTCTTAGCGAATAGAAGACAAGCATATGACAGCTCAGCTTGCGACGCGACAAAGTGGTGTCACAAAATCAACATTTGGCACAGGCGGTAGATGACGCTTGTCGACGCGTCCCAGAGCTGACCATACCAACATATCTACTGGTAGAAGTGCAGATCCATAGATTAGCAATCAGAGTCTATGAGGCTAGAGAAGAAACGACAAAGGTTCAGCTGGAGCTGAATCTTCAAAATCATTGAGCTGTGGTTAAAGGCATAGCCTTCCACTCCCTCGGAAGTCAAAGAAAAACACACTAGCGTTATCACAACAGGGTTGGAAGAAATTGAAAGTGCAGTGTGAGACTATACCGACATGTTGGAACAAGCACTTGAGGTCCTCACAACTTTGCAGGAGGACCCCGACATCCAATGCCTGGAGACAGAGGTGCGAGAACTCTAGCAGCAATACGACAGTGTCCGAGGAACTATGCAGATAGTGGTCCTCACTCAATGGCTTGCGAGGATGTAATAAGCTAAGGCACTTAAGGAGCAAGTGGACGTGGCGCGACATAAGTAGGCAGTTCTCAAAGCGCACGTTCAACCATGGATTGACGAGGCCTTCATGATCATGACGAATATCAAAGGGAAGCTCGCACACATATAGGGGATGCACGCGTAGATGCAGGGAAGCACGCTAGACACAGAGGTCTCAGAAGATCATATGCAAAAGGTTCAGCAAGCAGCAATGCAGTGCGCTTCCGACATTAGCACCATTCAAGGACACATGGAGGGACTCCATGCCAAGATCACCGCATTGACAGAGTGACTCGAGGGCGAGTCATGATGTTTGTGTTGGGGGCCTATTGAGCATGGAATCCCCCCGAGGCATGTTTTGGGGCTCAAAGCCCATGTTTGGACCGAATAATGTTGTAAAGCCCCGCGAATTGCGAGTGCGGGAGTATGTCAGAGTCATAAGGTTGTCTGCCCTAGTTTGTAATGTAATGTAAATAAAGCGAGGCTCTAAGTGTAAAAGGGGGTTAAGTGGAGGAAATGGAAGTATGAGATAGAGAAGTAGAAGCATAGATCAAGTGCAACGTGCATCTTGGGTCGTAGAGTAGGAGAAGGCTCTGTAGCTGAATGCACAGAGGTCTAGTTGTCTGTAGCTAAGCGTGCAGACCCCTGCAGCTGAGTGCACAGGGTGGAGTCGAGTCTGTAACCGAAGGAAGAGAATAATAAAGAGAAGTTTTATCTAAATTTCGTGTATCTATTCTTGAGTTATTACATGTTTGATATCAATTGCAAATATAATGTTTATTTACTGTGTGCACTTGTATGAATGATTTATATTTCTAAGTATAATTTATACATGCAAGTAAGATAATTTAATCATATAAAGGTGAAATACTAGTAAGGACTCAGGTAATAATAGTGTTCGGGCCCTTAGTAGGGTTGCGCGAAGGCATCACCACAGGCTGCGAGGTATGGGTAAGTCCGCGTAGCGACGTGCATGCAAGGTCGAACCGCGGGCCAATTGACCTCATCAGACATCTTTAGGGTGTGGAAACCTGGTTCTAGCACCCTCCCATACTACTTCGGGTGAGATCTCAGTCCGTGATCCACGGACTATTGTCGAAAGGGCCAGTAGTACTGGGATTTGTTTGGCTAAATTACCTCCAAACCTGGGTCAAGCCCCAACAAGCCAACAATTATAACCTCGATTGTTACCTTGAGCATTCTGTTTGGGGAGACTCTAGTTCTCGAGTTCAAGTTTCATCACCTTATGCAATAAACTCCTGATGAGTTTATCCATTTATTCCCACTTTGGATCAGGTGATTCATTAGCTTGACCAGAGGGTGATGTTTCTTCATTCCCCATTTTATTCTCGGTAGGTTCATCCTTACCTCTTAACTTCCTCATCGAGGTGAAATTTATTTCTACCTCAAGAGCATCAACTTGGAGTTGATCCAAAGTGCAAGACTTCCTTTCTCTTAGGGTGAAACCAAAGTTGGATTCAAAGGCCCCCATTAATACTACACGAGTAGTAGCTTGATGATTCTTTATCTCACCAGGCAGGTTATTATACTGCTTATTGAACCTTTTTATGAATTCTAAAATATCCTCTTCTAGATTTTTCCTTATAGCATTGAACTCTATGAGGACATACTCATGATTTCTCTTTTCACCCCACTTTTGTGTAAAATAGTTTTTGATTTCCTCCCATGTAATGATGGAGGCATTAGGTAGGGCTTTAAACCATTTTCTGGCTTCTCCATCAAGGGATTGTACAAAGAGTTTCATGACCACATCCAGTTGTTCTACATTTAGATTCTCAGCAAAAGCATAGAAGGTTTCAATGTGTCTCTATGCTGTGTTTTCATCCTCCGCATTGAGCCTAGGCAAAATCTTTAGGTAGTCCTGAGGCATAACACTTAGAGGTTCAGGTAAATCAAGAGGGGCATATTTATTTAGTAAGAAACCTGGAACAACCATTTGAATTAATGGAGGGGGGTTGAGATTTGTCAAAGGAACTTGGGCCAAAACCACAGTGATTGGAGTGGCTAGACTGAGAGCAGGGTATGTAAGGATCTTAGGAGTAAATTCTTAGCAGTGAATGACAGCAGGTTGGGAGTTGGATGAGGAGGCTTCAAATAATGATGAGACAATAGAATAGGTAGTAGGAGTTTTCTCCTTCCAGAATCTCCTAAAAATTAATTTATGTGGATCAGATACAGATGGGGTTTTCTACTGAGAGGTATCTGAATGAGTGTGAGGGTTTCTAAAAGCCAGGACGATAAATGATAATGGGACTTTTGGACATGTCAAGGTGATGAGGATGCAATCATAATGTCTTTTCTCACCTACACAAAGAGTGCTTAACTTGTTGTATCCTAGGGGTAAAATCCTTCAATACGTTCCCTGGAAATGGTGCCAAAAGATGTTATCGCTTCTAGAGACACCCTCAGATTGCTTACAAGACCAGTGCCTGGAACATCTAGATTTTGTGTGTCTCATATGATTCTCAGGAAGCTTGAGACATCACATATATTTTTGTACATATGTCTTCATATATATATTAAACGTCATGGGTTGATTCATTCATATACAAGCTTAAGTCATGTATTTTTGGTACTTCTTCACATATACAACTCACATAAATATATGTATAAACTAGTGGAGGCCAAGTAGTTCAATGACCTATAGTTTAATATGTTTTGGCAGAGCAATGAGAGAAGATAAGGAGATAGAATAACTCATCACATAGAGCTTGAAGCATCTAGAATTCGACACTTATATAAGTTACAGGTAAACATAATGGATGAAAGAGGATTGGGTGTGATGATTCATGGAGTGCAAATTTAAAGATATAATCTCACAAATCCATACAGTCACACACATTAACAAGTCAATACGAATGAATCTTTAAGAACGTATAAAACATTTATAGCATCTACAATTATCTGAAATCAAAGAGGAAACATGTACATAATGGAATTTAAACGCGGGGTAACATATTTTATTACTAGAAGGAGGAACCACCACCATTTCCTTAATATTCTGAAAGACGCATATCATAAAGCCACACCTTCTTGAAAATAACATGTAGTTCTTTATTTAGGATTCTGAAACTTTGTGAAGTGTTACTTCCTGCTATTTATCTAGAGAGGGGAGCATTGAATAGTAATTACAACAAAATATCTTAGTCGAGCCTCAGTTGTTAGATCGACTAACTATCTCATCCTAGGATGGCTTGGTGGCCCAAAAATGACTACAAAATATTAATTGCTTCATTAAATGGTGACACATTACAGGATAACAAAATGATTCAACAATCGGATGAAAACACCAAAAAAATATCTCCATGCCCCTTCATGAGATCACCTTTTCTTCGGTTTGTTTCTTGCCCTTGGTCTAACCTCCTGTGTCACTCAGCAAATTCCCATCACTTATTCCTTTATTGCTCGAATAATTCATTCTTCAAAGCTGGGAGTGATAAACTATCAGTTTCATGCCATAGTAACAGAAGCAGAGGTCACCAGGGCGGTACTTTGTCTTCCCTCTACATGGAGCACCATGTTGGATCATCAAGTCCTCCCAAGCTTCCATGTCTTATTTTACTTTGTCAGTGTTGACCCCGATTTCATGTCACAAGGGACCTTACAGGGTTAGCCCATGTCGATTTTTGAATGCTCCATATCCTTTCTTAAATGCCTCAACTGCCGACCCACCATGCCTTTAAAGTTCTGCACTACCTTGTCACGGAGCTATCACATCGGGATTTCCCATTAAAAGTCTTTACGGGACGAGGAATTCTGATCCACTTTAGCCCGTTTTTCTTCATGTGACCAGGGGCTATGACCAAGTGCTTAGTGCTTGAGCGCTAGGGCCTTTGGACTCCCCTCTAGTTGTATTTTTCCTTTGTTACATGGAATCCCACATATCGATGATTTTTTATGTTCGCCTTCAGTTCCTCCTCCTCAACATTGTGATCTCCGATGCGCGATGCAGTCTGGCCCACTTGGAAAATGGATAAGGGAGGTTTTGCGCCCTCTATAGCTTGTGGCTGTTGAACACCGATTGGGCCCACCAAGGATATCGCAGTCGCCAATTTCATAGCATCGTCTTTGTTTTCACTCTTTGATACTTGCAATCACCGATATGCGGGGTCGTTTTTCTTGCTTAGCTCCTGGTTATTCACCCTCCCTATGACCACTAGCTAGCCCCCTTATTGGAGGTTCACAATCCGTGATTTCCTTTTGATGAAAAATACACCACAACCACCTGTTGAGTCTTGAAAATGTCATTCATTTCCATTACACTTTCACTATTATGTCCATTATATCACCTCCATTTCACCTCTATTTCACTACTATGTCACCACATTCATCCCACTTTCATTTTCATTGGGCTACCTTTATGTTTTTCCAATATTTATTATTTCTAAGCCTTTTAAGTGAATTTATGGTTAAACATTAGAAAATAATGTGCATATGCTTATACCTAACAAATGGGTTGAGTTTGTTGACATGTGTAGGTTGAAAGGAGACTTCTAGAAGACCCTTATGTGGCACTCTAAGGCCAAATTCGAATTTGGTTGGAAAGAATCATGGGATCATGAGGATATGTGTCACATCTCTTAATTGTATTGTAACTCTAAAAGACATGTGTCTTATCAGTTCCTATTTTGATTAGGACTCTAGAGGTAGAGGGAGAGATTCATGGATTATCATTAATGAGATGACTCTCATCTTTTTGTATAAATAGGAGATCTCTCTCCTTCATTAGTTAGTTCTTAAGCTTAGCTTATGAGAGTCTTTTAAGTCTTTTTAGTCTTTCTAGTGTAGTTCTTCCTTGATGGCTTTTGAAAGCCTTGGAGAACTTTGTTGTACTTTGCACTTTTGAAGAAATTGAATAAAGCTTTGATGTTCTCAACATGGAAGGAGATGTGAAGTAGATGTCATGGAGCACATTAGGATGTAAGTAGATTAGATTTCATTTTGTAAATATTGCTTTGTAGAATGTAAAGTAGATTAGATTTTCATTCATGCAATTTTAAGTATGCTTTGATTTTATAGGTAGAAGGGGGCCCCTGCCTTGTACAGTTTGAATTATTGCATTTATTTTCTCCCGGGATTGTGTGTTGTATTTGCTTTAATATCTAATGGTAGTTGCAGTTGTCTTATTCATAGTGCTGCCCTTTTTACTCTGTTTTTTTTCTAGACTAGTTTTAGTGTAGTTTTACAAGTTGGATGCTAACTAATTTATGTTCTTTTTATCATGAATGGCTTATTTTTCAAGAGAACAGAACATTGATTAATTGCAGCTTGTATTTGAGTAAACTTGGCTTGTGATACTAACACTTTTTCCACTTGTTACACATAATCACGTATGTAGGAAGCAGTATGTTGGAAAAGGCTTAGTAGTGTTACAATTTGTCAAATAGAGTAGATTAGAGTTTTTATCAATTCTTGGATTTGTCTTCAGCTACCTTCTAATCATGTTTTATGCAATACTATGCGGTAGAAGCAGGGAGTTAGAAGGAGATCATCACTAGCAACAATCCTTGAAGTGATTTTCTTATTTCTTTTATTTGCAGCAGTATGGATAGAGACTAATGCCATTGGATTGTGGTCATTTACTTTCAAGTCATTTTGATTTATTCATTTCTTTCAACTTCTTTTCTCTTACAAATTCAGCAAGCAATTAGAAATCACCATCACACACACACTTTCACTCATATAGAGATCACCTTTCACACACTTGCACTCATTTGTCTATAATCATCATTCCATTTTAGGAAGATAAGTTAATCATAAACAACCCCCCTAAACAACAGAAGCTCTAAGAAAGTTACTTAAGTACATATAGTACACCCTCACTTCATCAGCTTACGAGCCCCGGGTTGACAATTAATACTAGCAATTTAGATAACAATAAATTGACTAAACATTTGGCGCCGTTGCCGGGGAAGTGAAATTAAGTAGCCATACTTAGAGGAAAAAAAAAAACAACATAAAAGAAATTTTTCAAGAAAAGAAGTTAATAACCCATCTAAGTATGCTCTCCTCTTGCACTGAAGTGATCTGGAGGATTAGAAAGGAGAAAGTTATTAATTTGATAGTTTCTTGAGTATGCTCTCTTCTTGCACTTTGAGTGAACTGGAAGATCAGAAAAAGAACTATTAACTTGACTTGAAGAAAAAATTAAAAAAAAATGATATGCATAGAGCCAGAGATTCTAGGGGAAGGTTTTTAGCTAGAGCTCAAGGTTCAATTTTTACAA
>APFE030943773.1:0-12145 GCA_000404065.3 Pinus taeda | reverse complement strand
CATTTGAAAATAAAATTTCAACCTCAATTAATATAAAATTTTAAGAATTGAAATATCAAATAACTTGAATGTTTTTATATGTTTTCTAAATTCAAATTATTATAACAATTTGATTTAATAGGATAATATTTTTATAAAAAATTATTGTTTCAAATAAAAAAGGATAGACTATTTACATCTTTAGAAGTGTTAACTTTTGATTAGTTATATGGAGTATTTAAAATTAATCTTCCACATCCATCATATTGACATTATTTTTGCCAAATTTTTAGAACCATCTAATATGGTTTCATAAATAAAAGAAGCAAATGTATAAAACATCTCAAACACTAATTTGATATCTAGCTTAAAAAAATCTTAAAATTACATTATTATTATTTTATAATAACTTAGGCTTTTAACAATAATATAATTCATCAAAATATTTAACTATAAAAATTAATTTCTTAATATTATTTAATATTATTAATGTGATAAAAATAAAAATTAATAAAATATTTCATAATATTGTTCTTGACGCGTTTTAACTTTTGAATAGTTATATGGAGTATTTAAAATTACTTTTCCACATGCATGATATTGACATTATTTTTACCAACTTTTAGAACTATGCAATATAGTTTCCTAAATAAGAGAAGCAAATCTATAAAAAAATCTCAAACAATAATTTGATATCTACCCTAACCAAACCTTGAAATTGCATTATTATCATTTTATCATAACTTAAGTTTTTAACAATAATATAATTTATAAAATATATAGCCATAAAAATCAATTTCTTAATATTATTTATACTATTAATGTGATAAAAGTAAAATTAATAAAATATGTCATAATATTATTTATATTATTGAGTCGAAGATATTCGAATGAACTACTTCTAAGTGATTGTCATCATCTTTCAAAGTATCATGTTTAATGAAATACCTCTAAGTTATTGCATCATCTTTCAAAGTACCATATTGATCTTTATAATTAGCATTTAATTAGTTATATGGAGACTAGATTTGAAATTAATCTTCAAATCCATGACATTAATATTATTTTTGCCAAAGTTTTAGAACCATCCAATATGATTTCTTATGGATAAAATGAGACTAGATTTGAAATTAATCTTCAAATCCATGACATTAACATTATTTTTGCCAGACTTTTGGGACCATCCAATATAGTTTTTTATGAGGATAAAATTGAGCTTGTGAGATGAATAAAAGAAGTAGTTTCTTATGAGGATGAAATGAAGCTTGTAAGATGAATAAAAGAAGCAAATCTATGAAAGATCTCATACATTGATTTCATATGTAGCTTAACCAAATCTTAAAATTACATTATTATTATTTTATCATAACTTAAGTTTTTAACAGTAATATACTTATAAATATTAACTATAAAACCAATTCTTAATTTATTATATTATGAATGTGATTAAAGTAAAAATTAATAAATAGTTTCTTTATTTTTACTGTTAATTATTTTTTTAAGTACAAATTATAAAATATTTATTTAATTTATACCTTAGTTTATTTTTTTTATAGTGATTATATATTTCCAATTTTAAAAAATGGGTATAATGTAATCGTTATATACTAAATTTATACATAACTTGTTTTTTAATATTTTATTGATGTGAGAATGAAGAATTTTTTTACAATTTTATATTTAAAGGTCTCAAGTTTAATTTAATAATAATATATTTTAAGTGTGTTAATTTTTATTAATAATGAAGATGAGAGTCCAACTTGTCTTTTATTTATTCTATTTTCAATGATATATTTTTTATTGAGCTTGTGATAGATATGGAGTCGAAGAATTAGCTTTTAATTAGTTATATGGAGACTAGATTTGAAGTTAATTTTCAAATCCATGACATTGAAATTTTGGAATTACACAATTTATGCATTTTAAAATTTATTTTAAAATATTTTATTCATTTAAGAATGAAGAATTTTATTATCACATTTTATATTTAAAAGTTTCAAGTTTAATTCAATAAGATATTTTAAGGGTGTTAATTTTTATTAATCATGATGATGAGAGTCCAACTTGTATATTATTTATTCTATTTTAAATTATATATTTCCTATTGAGCTTGTGATAGATATTGATTCGAAGATATTTGAATGAACTACCTCTAAATTATTGTTATCATCTATCAAAGTATTATATATGATTTTTATAATTAACTTTTAATTAGATTTTAATTAGTTATATGGAGACTAGATTTGAAATTAATTTTCAAATCCATGACATTGAACTTTTGGAACCATCTTCGTCACCAATGGTCTTTTACAATTGTTAATATAAATTGATGATATATACAAGAAATTATAATACATATTAGAATTTTGGCCACTACGAGATGTAAAATGGTCTTTTCAAATTGTTAATATAAATCGATGATATATAAAAGAAATTATAATACATATTAGAATTTTGGCCACTACGAGATGTAAACCCTATGTTGTTGAGGGTAAGCCCTGTTGCTACTACTGGGGGGCAATGAAAAATACTAAAATAATCTATTTCTAGTGTTAGTGCAATTAAAAATGTTTCTTTACAATTTCAGAGATAATGCTCTCTAAGGAAACTTTGGAGATATTGAACATCATAAACCACACTGCTAGATTTTCTCATCGAAGTTGCAGATTTTACACCAAAACATATCAATAATTGGGAGCTGATGTCTGACTCATTTTCATGATGTTTGAAATTTTTAAGGTTGTGATGCAAATTTAGATTTGGAAAGATAGCCATCATATTCTTCATGAATTAATATTATTTTATTTATCTTATCTCATGTCGCATTGTGCTACTATTGAGAGGGAATGCAAAATATTAAAATAATCTATTGTTAATGTTAGTGCAATTCTAAATGTCTCTTTACAATTTCAAAGATAATATTCTATAAGGAAACATTGGATATATTGAACATCATGAGCCACACTGCACTATATTTTCCCATCGAAGTTGTAGGTTTTACACCAAAACTTATGAATAATTGAGAGTTAATGTTTGACTTATTTAATGATGTTTGAAATTTGTTAGGTTGTGATGCGAATTTATATTTGGAAAGATAGATATCATATTCTTCATGAATTAATATTATTTTATTTATCTTATCTCATGTCATGTACTACTTGTATTTTTTCAAACTCATGCAATCTATGTTGGAAAAGTTATAGAATCTGTCAATTTGGCATAGTATAAGTTTTTTTCTTTATCTTCTAATTTTAAAAGGCATTTTGTTTACTAATTTTTATCTTCAATGGTTCATTAAATGTCACAATGCTTTCCCATTGAAGTTGTAAAATTTACACTAAAACTTATGAATGAGTTGATGTTTCATGATGTTTGAAATTTGTTAGGTTGTGATGCAAATTTTGATTTGGAAAGATAGCCATCATACTCTTCATGAATTAATTTTATGCTATTTATCTTATCTGATGTTATCTACTACCTATATTTTTTCAAAATGTATCAAATATTTTCTATTGGAATTTGAAAAACGATCTTTGAAGATTAACAGGCAATCTATGTTGGAAATACCTATCTTTTTTCAAAATCTATCAAATATTTTCTATTAGAACTTGAAAAACCATTTTTGAAGATTAAGAGGCAATCTATGCTGGCAAAGTTGTAGAATATCTCAAGTTGGCATAATGCAAGTGTTTTCTCTTTATCTTCTACTTTTAAAAGACATTTCTTTTACTAATTTCTATCTTCAATGATTCATTATATGTGACAATACTTCTCGAATTTATGCCTTACGCGTCTCTTTTGCAACATCTGGTGCAATTACTAGTTATGATCCATTTAATTGTTTTCTCATTCTAATCTATTACAATATTCAAGAATAAACCATTCATGGAGTGAATGAACAATTATTAGAGAAAATGTAATTATTTATAATATTTATAGTTATGAGGATGTCACTAACACATGCATCTGCATATTTAGGTTATTATCCATTTGGTTAACAAATTATGATCCTTTTAAATTTTTTGCCCATTTAATACAGAGATAAAATATGCTCATTATACATTGTTTATAACCATTTTGAGAATAAACAATTCATGGAGTGAACGAACCATTACTAGAGAAATTTTAACTAATTATAACATTTTGAGTTATGACGATGAGACTAAGACATGCATTTTTTTTCTGTGTTTTTTCTTAACAAGTATTTAACATTGTTAGATCTGAGACATTTGTGAGCTATATTGTAGATGAATGCCTTTCAGATTAATCACATCATTAGGATTTGGTCGAAGTTCTAATCTGAAAAAAAATTCATTTAACTATTTAACACTATATATGAAAACATAAAACTATTTGAAAATTTAAAAAAAAAAATACAATAAATTATTTAAAAACCACCACCTCCTCCTCTTCCTACTCTGTTCTTTTAGTCAACCATACCATTCACATACTCTCCATGACATAGTCCCCTCTTTTATGCCTGTCTTGTGACGAGAACCCTGTCCTTCTCGCATTCTACAACCTTTTATCTCATGTAGTTGTAACACCAATAACCTTCACCCAAACCATCGAATCCATTGTTTTTATTTACCAGCTCCTCCTCCTCCACCCAAACCATCGAATCCATTGTTTTTCTTTACCTTCTCCTCCTCCTCCCCCTTTGATCTAATGTAGCCATAACACCAATAACCTTAACCCAAACCGTTGAATCCATTTGTTTCCTCCTCCTCCTCCTCCCCCTTTTGATCTGATGTAGCTGTAACACCAATAACCTTCACCTAAACCATTGAATCTATTGTTTTCCTCCTCCTCGCATCCTCCTTTGATCTGATGTAGCCGTAACATCAATAACCTTCACCCAAACCATTGACTCCTCCTCCTCCTCCTCCTCCTCCTCCTCCTCCTTTGATCTGATGTAGTCATAACACCGATATGATGGACCCCCTTTGGGGTTTGAAACACCATCATAATGAACAAGAAATTGTGCATAATCTGGATCATGACACTGCAAAAAACTTCCACAAAAGCTTAAAATCTAACATAACCTTCACCCAAACCATCGTATCCATTGTTTTCCTCCTCCTCCTCCTCCTCCTCCTCTACTCTGATGTAGCTATAACACCAATAACCTTCACCCAAACCATCGAAGACCTCCTCCTCGTCCTCCTCCTCGTGTTCTACAACCTTTGATTTGATGTAGCCATAACACCAATAACCTTCACCCAAACAATCAAATCCATTGTTTTTCTTTACCTGCTACTCTACAAGAAACATTCACGTGTACCCCTCCTCCTCCTCCTCCTACTTGCATTCTACAAAATTTGATCTAATGTAGCCATAACACCAATAACCTTCACCCAAACGATCGAACCCATTGTTTTTCTTTACCCGCTACTCTACAAGAAACATTCACGCCGCCTCCTCCTCCTCCTCCGGCCCCTCCTCCCCTTCCCTCTTCCCTTACTCCATTCTACAACCTTTGATCTGATGTAGCCTTTGAGATGATGTAGCTGTGACACCAATAACCTTCACCCAAAACATCAAATCCATTACTTTTCATTACCCACTACTCTACAAGAAACATTTACTTGTGCCCCTCTATTACTGGACCAGTGACCTCTTATGCAGCAACACAAGTTTTACAGGAATTTGATCGTTCTACAACCTTTGATCTAATGCAGTTGTAACATCAATAACCTTCACCCAAACCATCGAATCCATTGTTTTTATTTACCTGCTACTCTACAAGAAGCATTCACGCCTGCCCCTCTATTACTGGACCAGTGACTGCTTGTGCAGCAGCACAAGTTTTGCAGGGATTTGACCTATTCCTTTCCTTGCCTAAGTTAATAATTGGCGCATTGCGTTTATATATTGTTCACTATTAATCAACATAATGATACTTATTAATGGACATGCTGGTACTTAATATTTTCCCTTTATTATATTCTAGACTTCTCCTTCGGACACCATTCTAGGAATGGGGCCGAGCTGACGATATTGACATAGCCCCTTTGTTTTAATACGACATATTCGAGTATACTTGATGCTATATTTGTAAGCCATGTATACAATGATTTCGAGGGGTATCTAAAACATAATAACGTAACTCTTGGGGAATTACTTCTCATGAATGTCTTCCATTCTATTTCTCCTAAAGCTTTATGTGATTCTTCGTGTTGTGCTATGTACCTTCTAATCACTATATTTGACAATCCTCCTTTTCAACACATCGATCAAATTCTTACAATGTCAATTTTCTTCAAAACAACTTCAGTAGCTCTCACCATCAATGAACAAAAGGTTAAGTCGGGTATTAAGGACAGTTTGATGGTTCTCCGCTTTCTCAGGAAACTTGTTTTACACAATCTATGCTAGTAGTTCGGATTCTAAGGGGATACCTAAAGCAACTTCATTCTTACATGGTAAGTTAGATTCACACGAACCCTTCGTAAGCCTAATTACACATCTAATGACTTTATTATTCTTATCTCTTCCTCTATATACTCATTTGGCTTTTTAATACACAATGATCCGACAATATCCTTTACTATGATCTACATGCGCCCACACAAATTCCTAACTTATAGTCTTTAAAGCTCTTGTGGTTATATCACATAGATCATGCCACTCAAAAATCTTACACCTTCACAACAATCCAACATGCCCATTACTTCATTTCATTTTTACTTGATTTAGCACTTTCAACAATGATTTGATATGGCATTTTAATATGGAATGGAAGCTATGGCAGAAAAATGGAAAGGATTTAATGTTAATTGTCTAAACAACATGATGGAGAAGGATGCAATATGAACATTTATCATCACAAATGAGATTGATAGCATGACATGCTCCCCCAAGGAGAACACCCACACACCATTATAGGCATCCTCCTCAAGGGGGGAAGACACACCATTTAAGTAGAGTATAGACTAATGTCTCAAAATAGAGCATAGACTAATGTCTCAATCATAAGAGTCTTTGCTCATTTCCAATTTTATTTATTTCATAAGTATTTAGTTGTAAATTTTTATGCTTTCATCTACATCTAGGAATTGTTTAATATTTATTTTCATATGAGTGCAAGAATTGTCATGGTATATAAATGTAAGTTTGGCATCATAATAAGACACCTAATTAAAATGAATGCAGGTTATTTTGTTCTATTTCGTACTTGGGCTATCCTTCTTTCTGGGCTAATTGATCTTGAAGCTAATGCACTTGATCTATCAGCTAGGGTTTGTTGGTTGAGAGGTTCTCAATGACATCATGAATCCATCCATTTATTAAACTATTATCAATGACTATGGAACCTTTTCCAATGAGATGACATAAGGTCAAAAGAAGAAGGGGAAAAGGTACACTCAACACCATTTTCACAAGTATAGAAATAAAATATCAATTTATATAATATGATATTTACAATTGTAGGATGTGCGTGGAAAGTGTAATTTCTATTTATTCTCTAAATAGAAAAGATGATTTTTCCTTTGAAAAAGGATATGGATTAAGATGGATAGAGACAATATATTTTATGAAAAACTAATTGCATAACTTAGGTTTAGAATTGAAAATCTAGAAAGACACTTTTCAAAACATTAACACTAACAAAAATCTCATTTGGATGTAAAATTTATTGTCTAACCCTCTTTAAAAAATCATGGAGGAAATTTAAGAATTATTTTTACTAGAGAACTTAGGAATCGTGTATGGTAGAAGTAATATGCATTTACTTGTAGAAGGAAAATCGTTAAGTAAATTTAAGACATTTGTAATTAAAAATAAGCCATATTAACATAGTAGATTACAAGATGTTACTTGAAAGAAAATGATCCCAATATTGTAATAACACTTAGGAATAAGATATTGATCTTCTTGTGCATACCGTATAAGTTGAAGAAATATTTCCAATCCTATGTAAAACTACTTCTAATTATTCAAGTGCTCATCTTCCTCTGATGTAATGTAATAGGTTAATGGTTCAAAACCTAGAGGCATCTAGTAGGAGTGGATGTCTACTCTCTTAAGGACCATGTATGATATGAGATCTTTCCTTTGGTGATGTTAAACAAATTATTTTAAAGAGCATGAAAATACCATAAATGCAACATACATGTAGAGGAAATACAAGAGGAGACGGTATATACAATGTACCAAGACTTCTTAAAGGAGTTCACCGACAATGTGTGAGCTACATCTCCAAGGCCAAAATTGAAAGTGGAGAGCCCTCTTTATTATCTCAGCAAAATAATGACAAATACATGGCAATACATCACATCTAAGGATGACCCAAAATTCCATTGCTTAGATCCTAATTATGAGTACACCAATGGATACCTTATGAAATTTCGAGAAAAATGACTATAAACTTGACTAGGTTCTCAAAGTTTCACCTCCTAAAATTTAGTGTGATAATAGATCAAAACATGTTTGAAATATTCCCTCGAATATTACCTAGAATATTTTTGATATCTACCTCAGGATATGTCCCTATGCAAGACACTTCTTGGCCTACGCACTGAGTTCCATCACTCTTCATTCTGTTCTAAGCCTGTATATGCATAGTCATGAGTTCATATTGGTACAATTGGGTGGAATCACAAAGTATTGAAAGGTTAGCTCATTAAAAAGTGGCTTGAGAGTTACATGGGTGGCCAAGGGTCAAACCTCACGGCCACCCACTATGGTGGTCTATTATAACCATGTGTTTATTTTAAATTGAAAGTGGTGCATATATGGTTATATATTTAACCATATATATGTTTTAATATATATAAATATATAACCAACCAAATACCACTAAATTTGGTCAACCTCCACCAAGTTTTCTGAATTAGAAATTCTAGAACTTCATCATGCTTGTGGGTCAACTGGTCATACTTGGCTTCTAGTTGGGTGCCGTGTGGCCCCATCCCATAGGCCCATGTGTGTGCCATGGCATCCTATTCTGTCACATCATCTTCCTTGGAAAACACCATGGCATGCCACGTCGAGCATCTAGGGTTAACACATGGCACACTTGAGGGGTTCCATATGGTGCCTCCTCGGTGAACCACATGGTTTGTCACTACATTATTTTTTCCTATTTATACAAAACTTCAAATTAATAGAACATTGCCATATTGACTTGGATTGAGGTTTCCTTCATGATATTGTAATCATGTTGGCAAGATCTATGAGTTAGTGTCAATTTTGCTAAGACTTGAGGACTCAAACTTTAAGGCTTTTTAAAATCCTCCTCGATCAATCCTCCCCATGAAGGAGCTTTGGGGCCTCCAAAATATTTATTAATAAAAAAGTAAGTGAAGGAATTACTCCCTCACTTTTTCCTTTTCAATCCATCGTGCCTTGTTCAGATGCATTCCTTTGAAACCACTGGAAGGTACTCCACATCTCCTTGTTGTGAGGTCCTACTCCTTTTGCTTGCGACGATGTATTTGGGAAAAATTTCCAATTATTGTGGAGAAGAATCATCCACTAATGGAACTTTACCACTCTCCTCTAGATCCATGATGATCGAAGGTTCATGAATTTTCAAGTTCTCTAGGTTGACTATAGAATACATTTGCGTATAATCTAGTAGATCAAGATGATAATCATTTGTTCCAACCTTTTCTAAAATGGTGAATGTACCAATCTTATTGGTTTCAAACTTTTGACTTCTCCCTTCATCCTGTCCTTTCTAATGTGAATCCATACTTGGTCTTCAACGTGGAACTAATGATCAACATTATCCTTGTCATGCCAGGACATTTATTGATCCTGACTCTTCTCAATATTTTCATGCACTACTTGATGTATCATTTGGATCAACTGAATAAACTTAATAGCTCTATCTTTGTCACATCATTCATTGGAATCGCCATCTTTCCAAAACACCAAATTTAAGGGAAATTTTTGTAGCTGTCGAGAGCATGTCTCAGATTGTGAAATTTGAGAATAAGAGTGAAAAGTATTATTTTATGCATGTTTAACATAATGTATATTTTCATCCCAAAACTTAGAATTTTTACTGCAATACCCTCAGATAAAATGAACTATTATTCTTGTTGACAAACTCTATTTATTTTTGAATTTCTGTATGGAAATGTGTACTCCTCTTTAGCTTGGTTTTCATCATTCTCCATAAGCTTTTCAAAAACTATCCAAGGAATTGAGAGTCTTACCGTAAGATAATGGGAGTGGGTAGTCCAAAATGGACCCATACATGATGAAAGAGAAGTTGAGCAGTTGCCTCAGCAATAATCTACTTTTATTTAGAATTAAGAAACACATATTACTAAAACTATCCACTACTACATATAATTAGTCATGACCTTTCTTGACAAAGGAAACCCCCGTCAGAAATCCATGGAGATACTCCCCCAAGGATGAGAAGTAACAAGGAGTGACGTGTACATTCACAATTTTCTATTAGTGGTCTTACAAGTATAGCACATCGCACACCCCTTGATATACTTGGTTACAATTTTTTTCATCCAAAGCCAATAACAAAACCTATGAAAATGAGCGAGGGTGTTTCCTACACCAAAGTAACCAAACACAAGAGAAGTGTGATCTTCTCGAATTGCATGGAAATTTTCACTTGTAGGAATACATAACTTGCCAAGATGGTAGAGTAAATTCCCTTGCAAATTATAGTTCTCCATATGTGATCCATGGTTTAGCCTCTAATAAAAATATTTAAAATATTAATCAATAACATAATGTTCAACATAGCTATCATGAGATAAAGAAGCATTCTTCGAAACAATATATGTAGAAATATGAGGTCTAGAAAGCATATCTACCACTTTTTTACTTGCAACCTTTGTGTACGTGATTACCAAATGGAATTGCTAAAGGAATCCCATCCACCTAAAGTGAAAATCTTGCTACAACTTGGTCTATGAATAGATATATTGTAAGGGATAGTGGTCTATATGTATGAGATTCTCCTTACATATCAAGTAATGTTTCCATTTCTTGATACTTTGAACCAATACATACAACTCTTTGTCATACATGGGATAGTTAACAATAGCTTGAGAGAAATTTTTAGAGTGGTAATAAACAAGCTTACAATGTTGCATCAATAATATACCCTTGGCATATCCAATAACATTAATCTCCATCACGAATGGCTAATAAAAGTTTGTAAAGGTTAGTAATGACGTTGTGCTGACATTTTCCTTCAAGGTGTCAAAATCCTTCTACTAATTTCCTCCCCACTGAAAGACCTACTTTACATTAGTCAGGGCATTCAACGAAGATGTAATAACTGAGAAGTTATCTATGAATTTTCTCTAGTACTGAATTTCTCCCAATAATCTTCTCACTTCTATCGCATTTGTAGGTTTAGGCCATTTTAAAATTACTTCAACTTTAGAAAGACAAATTATTATTTGATCTCCTCCAAAAACATGACCCAAATATACCAAAGAAGTTTTGCCAAATTCACATTTACAAAATTTCTCCTTTTGCAAAGTATCAAGTACCCGCTTGACATGTTTTACATGATCATCCCATGTATTACTAAAGACAACAATATCATCTATGTATGTATCTAAATTAAACAATGTATCTATGTTTGTGTGCTTAGGTACAAATATTATATAAAACAATTCACTTATTTTTATATCATCACCATGAGATTTAATTTTAGAACTTAAACTAGCATTAAAGGAACCTTTACATTGTACCTAAATGGTTGTGATATCCAACTCATCACGGAAATCAGAACCTAGGCCTTATTACACCGTAGCGACTATTTTCTATTTCCCTCTTGCACCAAACTTCTTAGTTTCTAAGTTTCCAGTAGTTCTCCTCATCGTGCACATATTTCTTGCAATGAGTGCAAGAGTGTTTTCCTTCCTGCTTCTTTGCTTTTGTTGTCTTCTTTCCCTTTCCTTTTCCTTTCAGCTTGTTATTATGGAACTTGGATGAAGGATTCTTTATACGATATTGTTTTCCATACTTTCCCCTATTTTCAATATGAATTTAATTCACAGAAGCTTCATCTAGATTAGTGGGATCAAATAATAGAAATGAATGATGAAGTTAACTATGTAAAGTGCTAATGTATTTCATCAATTTTTCTGGCAAGTCTAAACAAACATTCAATGCCAATGCATGCTTCCTAGGCTCTTACATAAAAAATTGAATATTGTGACCTTTTCCTTGC